>VZTX01017508.1:50898-76650 GCA_013400915.1 Pardalotus punctatus | reverse complement strand
CCCCCCCCCCCCCCAGTTTATTTCTTGCTTTATTCCTGTCTGCCCCAGAGCGGTCTGCTGGCTGTGAGGGAGGTCAGAGGGCATGAAAACCGCTGCAGAATGTGGCCAGGCTGGCTCAGGGTGTTTTGGAACAAGGTTTATCTGCTTCCCATCAGCTGCTCCTGGGCTGCAGCAGGACGAGGCGGCCGCTCTGCAGGGCCAGCGGTTTGCAGCTGCGCTTCATTTGGGGCACCAGGGGTTTCCTGGGATAAATAAAGCCTCCTAGCAAACCACCTCTGTAGCTCGAGGAGATGTGTGTGCATCCTCCGCTGCCTTGCAGTGAAGATCTCAGGCGGGTAATGACTTTGCTTGGCTAATTTAGCCCCTGCCCAACTCTGACTAATTACAAGCCCTTTTAGCTTTATTCTTGCGTAACCCTTTAAGTGTTTCCTTTGGAAAAGGCTTTGCTTGTGCTAAGCACAGAGCCTGCAAGCTTCTCAGAGCTATTTTTCCAGGATAGCATCAAATGCAGGCTGCCAAGAAACCAGGCTGCAACACGTGTGGAAGTGCTGCTGAGCCAGCTCGGGAGTGCCCGGGGCAGAGATGGGGCCAACAGCAGCCAGCAACTTAATTTTCCTCCTCTCCTTTTTATGGAGGGAGGGAGGGAGGGAAGGAGGGAGGAGGAAGAAAGCACAGCCGCGCTGGACATCTTCTGACTGCACTTTGAACTGAGTAATAAAACTGTACCGAGGGATTGATTTTTGGTGCCTCGAGGCACCTCTTGCAGCAGAGGTGTGGGATGTAAATTTTACTGTTGGGTCAGGCTTTGCAGCCGGGTGAGGAGGGAGTGCGGGGCTGCTGCCCTGGCCACTGCTCCGGTCCTGCTCCCGCATCTGCAGGGCTATGTTGTGCCCGAGGCAGTTGCTTGTCATGGACTGGGAGGGGGAGTCACCTGCAACATGAGAGGCTTCTCCTCCTCCAGCTGTGCTCACCTAGGGCTGCTCCATGTGCAAAGCTGGGTGTTGCAGGAGTGCACCCTGCATTTGGCACTGTTTGATGAGCTGGAGGTCATTTAGATTCATTTTATAAATGAGATGGCGCAGGAAAGGCTCTCCCTGGGCGACAGTCCCTTTTAGGGAGCAGATCCCAGCTGTGGCTCCCAAACCCAGCAGCCCCAGCAGCAGAGGCTGCTGCTGCCTCTTTCTCCAGCACCCTGGCACGGGTTGGGGCAGCCCATGCCCACATCTGTCCGGATTTGGCAGACTGGGGAGGCAAAAGCTGGGCAGGGAGGGGAGCTGACAGTGCCCTCCTGCTGGCCACCTCCGGGCTGGGATCCTCTCACAGCCTGGGAACTACACGGGCAGGGATGGTGTTAAAATAAAGACAAATCGTGTGGCGTGGGCAAAGGTGGCTTATGGCAACAAGCAGCTAGCAGAGTTATGAAATGGGTCTGCCGATGGCTTGGTGTGATGAGCTGCCGGGGGAAGATGCAGGGGGGAACACGTGGCAGAGTTATGCAGGGATCAGCAACCCCTTCAAAATTCATTAACAGCAAAGATTCAGTCTTGATGTTTTAATTATCTGCTAGACACAATGCCCTGGACAACTACTGGCTTATTTTCTCTCCTGGGCTCTAAAGCAGGAATAATTCTCTCTCCCAGCTTAAGAAGGGATGGAGCACAGTGGAAAAAAGCTGGCATGCAGGCTGGGGAGATGGGGAAGGACCTGGGTGTGTTCCTAGCATCACAATGTAACTTCTCCTGCAGCCCCACGGAATATCTGGCACCCACCACAGTCACAGAGCAGGAAGGTGTGTGTGGCACGGCCGTGACACAGAGATGTGTTTGTGAATGTAAAAGAGTTATTTAGCAAACCGCCAGAACTGGAGGCTAAGCGATGGTAAATGGAGCAGCTGTTGGCTTCTATTTTCCTCCAGCAGCTTATCAGAGATCATCTCTTCAATCAAAGGCACTTAAAAAATCTTTGACAATCAATTCATATTCTCCTCTGTGCTGGGAAGAGAAGAAATACTAATAAAAGACCTCCCATGATTGCCTCTGTAATTTCCTTTGTACAAGATCAGTTTAGGTCCCAGTTCATAAAGTACAACACGTAGGACATTAAGTTGTTGTTTTATTCAGAAAAATGCTGCCAGCCCCTAAAGAATTCAATTTTGTGATTCATAAAACCTTTATTCCACATCTCTATGTCACGCTCCTTGAATATATAATCCCAGACAGACTTGATTGGTAAAAAGATAGTCCTATTTTTAGCTTGGAAAAACATCTATACAACAGCAAGGAAAACTTTCCTAGCAGAACAGGGAAAAATATTAGATCCTGAAACATTAGGTAACAACAAAACACTCATTAAAACTGATGGCTTTCTAGAAGCTACCTGGCGGCAGGGAAAAGCCCAGTTCATTCGCTTGAATGGCACTTCGGTGGGTCGTTATCCCTTGCTATTCATGTCCTTGAAGTGTCTCCCGCAGGAAACAAGGTGCATGTTGGGATCCCAGGGAGATGAGCGAGACTGGTGCTCCCAGTGCCCCGGGAGCATCGGACTGGGAGCCGGGAGGGGAGGAGCTGCTCTGCTGCTCCCCTGGGGCAGCGAGGCAGCGCTTCTGCCCAAAAAGTGCAGGGGCTCGACCCGAGGGGCTGCAAGGCGAACACGTGGCTGTGCTGCTGTGGCTCCTTTTCACCTTTGCACCCCACTGAAACGGGTGTGCAGACTTTGTGCTGCTCGGGATCTGAGCTTTTCTCGAGGAACAAGCTGGGGTCTGTGGGTTTATTGCCTTTTTCTTTTGGTTAAGGTCTGGACAAGAGGGTGGCTGCCCCAGAGAGGTGGCCCTGGAATGCTTCAGAAAGAATTCCACTCCACTGGAGAAACAAGCCTAATAGGAAAATGCAAATTCACCAGAGAGCAGGTATCGGGTGGAGATATTCTCCCAGTCCAGGTGTTTGTGCATAGGATACAGGCATTTGGATGTGCCAGCTTGGATTTTGCTCTTTCTCCTAATCGTGAGTAATGGGAAAGCAGATGTTTAGGGCAATATTCAACAAGGCACTGAGGTATCTAATGGCCACTGAAGGGTTTGTGAGCCCCAAACACACATATTCAACTCCCTTCCTCCAAAACCTCAAATCCCAGAATGTTGGTTGTTTTTTATTTTTTCCACATGATACTCTTTTATCGATTAGAGATCAAACGGATGAGCAGATGGCAAAACTGCACCTGCAACACCTCAGCCTCCCCCGGACCCAGCTCCCAAACCTCCCCAGCTCCTCCTAACAGATTTGGGAGTTTACTTTGTGATTTGAATTTTTCAACTGAGCAGCTTTGGGCAGACAGGTACAAAGGTGCCCAGCACTGCCACCCTGACCAGGACCCCCCATAAATCCCCGGGATCCCTGTGCACCCACTTCTGCCTCCATTCTGCCAGTCCTGTGGGAGAACAGAGCTGTTTGTGTCTCCTGATTGATGGCGGGTATAAAATGCTCCTGCTGAGAAGAGCGTGGTTTATTGCTCCGTAATTCATCCCCGGGGGGAGCTGGCTGCCCCGCGGCCCGGCCGTGATACCCGGCGGTGCTGATGGATGGCTCCAAGGCCACCGTGTGCCCCGCGGTCCCCAGCTGTGCCCCGCGGTGGGACGGGGCTGGCGGCAGGGGGAGAAACCCCCGAAACCCCCGAAACCCCCGAAACCCCCGGGACTGCGGGCAGGGTTTGGTTCTGGCTGCTCAGGCTGGAGCTGTGCCGTACACGGTGCCAGGGTGTGTATGCGTGCATTTAATTGTATTTATGTATACACACACATCTGGAGAGCCTGTCCTCGGGTTGGGGGTTCCAAAATCTCCCAATCAGATGAAAATTAGCCCCCGTGCCATGCAGGGAGCAGCAGCCGCTGAGCATCCGCAGCTGTCTCAGGGCAACAGGTAGCAGAGCCAGCGTGGCGCAGGAGCATCCCATCTCCTCACGCCTGACCTTTATCTGCCCGAGGCAGGAGAGTGATAACTCACCGGCAGCACTGCCACCACCGCCTTAATTGGTCTCATCTCACGAGTGAAAATAAAGGTCGCCTCGTAGCTGAGTTCAGCCAATATGTTCTCCATATGGACAAGAAATCTTGCTATTGTGTTAACCATGTGCTGAAGTAGGGCTTATATATATATATATATATTTTTTTTTTCCATGGGGTTTAAAACTTCGATGTAGCTAAGCACCAGTCATTAAAAGTAGCTCCAGCTATGAGAAGAACTTATGGTATTTATAGGCAGTTAAAAGAAATCGCTGCTTCCCATTTAATGCTCCAGTTCAGCAAATCACTTAAGTGCACGGTTAAATTGCAGCGTGTGATGAATCCGCCCCACATTGGACATGTGTGCACCTTCCCGTGCTCTCCGAGAGACTTAAGTGTGCCCTTAAGAAGGGAAAAGCAATATTTATGGGCTTTACTCAGGGCTGGGCTGAATCGAGGCCATTTTATTAGGAGAAAACCTAGCGATATTACATCAAAGCTCATGTTATTTATAAAGAGCTGCAATCCTCCCCTGATGACAAGACAATTGTGGGAAGTGATCAAAGAAGGTTTGAAAGCTCCGGCGAAGGCATTGTTTGTGGCACATGGCAGAGGACTCCTCACCCGCTGCAGCTTATCTGCTGCTGCTGCTCCCGAGCCAATATTGACACGGCTCCCAGCCATGGCTGAAGGGCACGGCGTGTTTGAGTAGTGGTATTTAACATAACAAACACGCTAATCATTGTATCAACACTCCTGCCTGGGAGATCTTGCATATCTGAGGAGGCTGTCAGCCCCCTGGAGCGGGCTGCAGGGGAGGTCGCTGGTCCTGCTCTGTCACAGGGGGAGCATCCTCTCCTGACCGGCTCCTGCAGAGCGAGGAGAGGTGGGGAAGGGAACAGAGGTGCCCAGCAGCTCTCCATCCTCCTCCTCGGCAAGCCCTGGGTCAGCAGCTGCAGAGGCATCGAGGGGGACACGGATTTTGGGAGCTGGAGGCTGGCTCCTGGCGCTGGGCACTCTGAGGGGCATCGTTCCTGCGAGCTGGTGCTGGCAGGGGGGGACTGGAGGGTCCTGGGATGCTCGTGCCCAGCTGTGAGATGTCTCCCAGATCCTGCTGCCGCTGGGCACAGCCGAAACCTGGACTAAAAAGCTGAAGTCTGAATTCTAAAGCCAGCCCTGAAGTAAGGAGGCAGGGACAGGGTGAGGCATGGAGTTGACATGGAGAGGTGGGGTCCCTGGAGCCCAGCCTGGCAGGGACACTGCCTGGGGAGCCCCAGCTGCATGGGCCTGGTGGGACAGGACGTGAGAAGGGGTGCGAGAAGGCAGGGAGGGAAGGCAGCTTGTCCCTGTGTGGAGGAGTTTCCCTTCCAAGCCCCAGTGTGTACGTCCAGGGATGCCAAACCACATTTCTGAAGACTGTGTTGCGAGCTTACCTGCTCTGACTTCCTCAATCCTTTGGAGCAGGGTTGACAAAAAAAAAAGGAGCATTTCCTTTTCTTGGATTTTTTCCCCCTTTTTTTAAAGGATTTTTTTCCTTTTCTTGGCATGCTGGCTTTCCTTAGAATATAAGTGCCTGAATAATCTCAGCTGATCTTTCTTCACTCTCCTCTTGGGACTGAGGTGTGGAAGATAAAATTCCTCCCCCTCCTTCCTGGAGATACAGTTTATCCGAAGAAATCCTGTTGTTCTCTGAACAACTTCTGTCCAGGGGAGCTCAGCGCTGGTGCCCAGAGGAGGTGCCAGCCCTGGTCAGCCTGGGGAGCTGGGAGAAGGGCAGGCATCCTGCAGGGATGGCCCCTGGGCTTCACGGGGGTTGAGGTGAAACTCGATTGTTTCCTTTGCAGATGGCAGTGAGGCTGTGACCCAAGGGCTCGGGAACATCTCCGGTTCCTGAATTTGCTTCCCTTCGAACACTCAATGCCAAAAATATTTTTAAAAAAAAGGAAAAGCAAAAAAAGGAAGAAGTAGCAAGATCCCAAGATGTTTTGGTCTCACAGCAGTGGTGTCACAGCTGCATTTGTGTGGGAGATGGTGAGGGCAGCCCTGCCCCAAAACAGAGGGGTGGTGGGGCAGACCCACTTTGGGCTGCCTGGGACAGGAAGCCTGCATCCAGGACCATTCCTCCTTCAGATATCTGTAAAGGCTTTGAGCCCTTGAAATCCATTATTAAAAACTCCCTTTGACTTCAGCAGGAGCAGGATTTCATCTTTAGTCCGAGTTTTGAGCAGAGAAGGGATTTCAGCTTGGGGAAGCTGGGCTGGATTAATCTTTTGTGTATGGGCTTCAAACATCCTTCACATTCACTTTAGCTTTACCTGTGTTGAACCAGGAAATAAATAATGGATATGGGAAGTAGGGTAATGCATTGTGGCACTGAAACCCTGGAGATGGCTGAATAATAAATAAAAGCCTTTTATCAGTGGCTTATGTCCTCGCTGGCTGAGTATCAAGCTGGGCAGCGAGAAGAGCAGTGCAAGGGTGAAGGGAGAGGAGAGGAAAAGGCAGCAGGAGCACAGCAGCTCTGGGGAAAAGACCCTGGGACAAACTAAGAGTGGCAGCAGGCTGCCAGTGCGCTGCTGAGAATGGGGTGTTGTCCCACAAAGCAGTGTCCCCCTCGCAGGGGGCTCTGACCTGTTTACAGGCTGGTGCTGGGACAGGATTTGGGGAGTTTGGTTCATTGCCCAGCTGGGAGATCCACCAGGCCCTGCCAGGGGAACATCAGCACCTCCACAACTCAGAGGGGAATTCAGTTCAGAGGGACTGGTTTTGAGAAAAGTGTTAACTCCTGACCTCCACCAAGCTTGGAGTCATGAATCGCAGGAAATGCTGGGAGCAACCATGGGGAAGGGGAGGGCGGAGCGGGGATCTTGAGTCTGAGCTGAACTCCAGGAGGAGAATGTGATGTAAAGACCCCGAACCAGGACCCTTTTCCAGGGAAGCAGAACCCAACCTGTGGTCCTGGACCACGACGGTGAGAGCTGCTTGTGTCCCAGCAGCCACTCAGCTGCTTCACACAGAGGAAGCCTTGGGGCTGAAAAGCGGCATTGGCAGCTACAGGCGAGGATTGCTTCTCTCTGCACATCTGTCTCCAAACCCTGTAACTGCATTGTTCATATTTGCAGCAAAAACACCCTGTTTTCTACTTAATGTACGTTTCCTTTGAGGAGTGATTCCAGGGGGCCTGGCAGGTTTCTGGGTCCTCTTGTCCCTGTGTGTGCTCCTGGAGGGTTTGGGACATCTGAGAGAGGGAGCAGATGGGGACTCACCCCACAGCGCTGCTCGGGGGAGGAGGCACAGGGGGATGAACCCAGTTCCCTATGGAGAGAAACACGTGGAGGAGTTTGTCTCCGTGAGACCTGCTGAATCCCAGATAATTCCCGCAAGTCTCCATGGCCGCTGGAGTTAATCGATGCCATTTGTTTGCCTTTGGGGCAGAGGGTATCGATCCCTTTGTCGCCCTCCCTCCTTGCGTGATGCCAGGTGTCTGAAATGTGTCCAAGTTGTGCTGGTGCCAGGCCGAGTGGCAGCTGAATTATCACCTGGGTCACCCGGTTGCTGTTGGAAATGCACAATAAGCTCCCAGCCATGAAAGAGAAGAAAGAAAAAGCCAAACAAAACCCCCAGCAGCTGCAAGCCCTCTGTGCTGCCTGGAGAAAAGCGTGGCCGGAACAATGCCCTGACCCGTGTGCTGGGGCTGCTGGAGAGGGTGTCCCCACTCGTTTGGGGCAGGGACCCCAGCACGAGGGCTGCTCGCAGGGGCCGGCTCCATGTGGGTGCTGCACCCCTGGCAGGTGGCAGTGCCCCTTGGGATGGCTTTCCCTGCTCGGGGAGCGGCGGTGGCTGCGGCACAGCTCTCCTCCTCCTCCTTCCCCTGCTCCTCCTCCGCCCTGTCCTCCTCCTCCTCCCTGCAGCTCTGCTCTCATCCATAAACAGCCTAATGCAATTCCCTCCAGCCTGCCTCTGCAACAGGTACCAGCTCTAATGAGGAGAACTCGAGGGGCTGCAGGCTGGCTCGTGAGCCGACTGAGCCTTCTGGTTCCTGGTCTGCTGAAATGTGTCCCTGCCCCTGGCAGGCGGTTGGGACTGGAGGATTTTTAAGGTCCCTTCTAATCCAAACCATTCTGTGGTTCTGCTGGCTCCCAGCATGACGGCTTCCCTGGCAAGGTTTGTGCAGGTGAGGGGGTCCATGGGTAACCTTACTGCCAGCAGAATTCCACCCTGTCCGGCCAGAAAGGGGAGCAGGATGAGGCCATCAGTGCTGGACCCGTTTGTGTGAGTGCCTGTCTGTGATGTGTGTAGCCAGCCATGTACATAAGTACATATCTATGTCTTTATGTGCTCTATACTGTACCTGTGCTGAGGGCATGGAGCAGCAGCCTCCCCTCTCAGGCTGTTGGATCCAGCGTGGTGTATTTTCCTCTGACAGTCAGGATTTGGCCAAATGCTTAAAACTGTAAAGAGGGCACTAGAAATTATCTAGGATTGGGATTCTTAAAAAGCAATTATTGCTGCTTCATTCTTTTATGCTGTGGTCATTGAGGCTCCACATGGACCAGGATTTTCGGGGCAGTTTGGAGAAGCAGAAGAGAGCTCTACACAAGATAGCAACAGTCACAGAAGTGCTGGAGATGGAGGTTTGGTGCAAGGTGATTAGTATTAATTTCTCAATCAGCTAACGAGAGACAGTGTTGCCAGTGTCTTTTCATGCTAGCAGAGTTGATAAGAGCCAGGTCTGGTGGTTCCTCTGGTGCCAGCCAAGCCTGAGTGACCAGAAGGGCCCAGCCCACACTAACTACAGCTGGAATCTCCCTCCTGTTTGAGCACAGGGATGATCTGGCAGCCTTCCAAAGCACCCAGCCTTTGGATGCTGGCACCTCTCAAACTGGCTGAGGCACCCACAGAGTGCTCAGAAACCCATCCCTGAACAGCCCGGATTCAGTGGGAGTTGCCTGCGCACCTCCAGGAGCACAAACGAGCACTGAAGTAGCAAAGCGTGTTATTCCAGCAGAGCCGAAACTGTCAGGAGTGCCCCTGCTAGGGCTGGAGAGGCAGGTTTAATGCTTCTTTTGATACACAGCAGAAGCATTAATAGGAAGCAAGGAGCATTTATCAAACACCTGAAGCATTCGCCTCTGTGCGGCTGATGGGAGCCAGCTGCAAATGTTTATATGTGTGCCCTTGCCGGGGAGCAGAGAGGGGTTATTTCTGCTGCAAGGAAATATTGTCAAAGCTGCAAGTGAGCGTGTTTGGGCTGGGGCTGCTGGGCCCACGGACCTGTGGTCTGTGTCGCTTGGGCTGGGCAGTGTGATGGGCATTACAGCGAGACAGTGCTGGACTGTGAATAAATGGCCAAAGAAAGCTCAGCACAGGCTGGTTCTGGAGCCCCACTGGGCAGAGCAGCTCCCCTCAGGTGCTCCACCAGACTGACTCCATCACCCTGGGCAGCAAAGGGAAATCCGAAACCACGGCTGAATTTTCATCGCAGCAGCTGGAATGCTTGGGTATATTGCTGTACCCAGCACGCACATTCCTTGATCGCTCCTTTTCATTTTCCTGTGGGAAATAGTAGAAAACGCCTTCCTCCTGTGCCATGTGCCACTGGGGAGCTCCCAATTTCCCTGTGCAGCTGCAAACATCTCTTAGCAGTGCCAGGCATCTCACCCCCACGGCATGGCCCTTGGGTACCCGTGCTGAGGGAGACGGGAGCTGCAGGGCCCTGGGGAGCTGCGGGGCTCTTGGAAGAAGCATCTTGCAGATGTCATGATACCAGCCTGATCTGCACTGCCAGCTGTCGTGTCCCCAGGCGCCTTCCCTGTAAGAGGATGTGGGGGGACAAGAGCACAGGAGGAGCAGCACCCACGAGTGCTGGGGATGGTCACCATGTTTGTGTTCTTGCTGCTCAGCCAAGCATCGAGCTCCACAGCTGCTCTCTAGATGCGATTTAAAATCCTGTGCACACGTTATTGCCATTCACCAAAAGGTATTTTGACAGGGCTCTGTGATACACTAATTAGAAACAGTCACTTAAAATCCACATCTGAAATGCGTTGTGGAATTGAGGTTCAAGGAGTGCAGGTTTGCTACAGACACCAGATTCCTAAAGAACAATTTCCCACACCTAAATAATGATGTTTTCCATCATGTTACATCCATTAGCTATAACTTGGCAGTTGCATCCATCATAATATGGTATTTCAGGGAAATAAATGAGTGTATTTTCTGTGTGAGAATCAAAGCAAAAATATCTTGCTGCTGAAATATCGAGCAGGTTTATACAGTGAGACCAAGTACAGATTCTTGCTCTAATACATTGATACAGCCATTAACATACAGCATAGACTCATCTGCTTTCTCCTAATCCTATAACTGCAGAACTTATATTTTGGTAGTTACTTCTTAATAAGTTTGCTTTTAAACTCTGCAATTAGCTTTCCAGCAATACAAACAATATCATGATTCTGCCAGAGCCAGCCTGTATTTTTGGCTGTTCCCAATAGCCAAGGCACTTTTTAGTCTCCTTGTCTTGGGAGGGTGTTGGCTTTCTCTTCGCATTTTAAAAGCATTTTAATTGAATTTTCCAAGTTCTTTCCCACCGTACGTATGTGCCGGCAGGTCCCTGATTTGCTGTTTCCAGAACGGGGACTGGGGTAGCACATTTCAGGAAGAAGAGTGACACAGTTCCATCCACATATGCTTTCCCTGTTTTCCCCGTGCTGTTGATGGGAAGAGCATTGACATTCCCGTCGTTCTCCGTCAGCGTCACTTCTGCTTTGCGTCGGAGCGGGATGTGCTGCTCGGGTGGGATGAGCCAAGGAGGAGGAGCAGAGGAGTGTTTTGCTGTGCCCCGAGCAGCACCCCTCACGTGTGCTGCCCGGGTGTCCCTGGGTGCCTGTCCTTTCGCATTTTTCCAGCTGCAAACTGGGAATGAAGGCAGTCCATCGCGGCAGGGATAAACAAGCAGCTGGCACTGCTGGCAGCACAAGAGCGCCAGGTAAAAGCCTTGCCAGGCTGAGGGCCTTCCCCAACACCTCTGAGGTCGGTGGGATTTGAAGGGGATTTACCACCCCTTGGAAGAAGGAGAGGGCCCATCTGGGCTTGATTTAAAACTGGCCCAGGCTGCAGTTTAACTGCATCCGTGAGACTGCTGATGTGTTACTGCTCCTCATCTGGGAGGAGGAAGAGGAGGAAGCAGCAGCTGCCAGATGATCCCCATGGGCACTGCCTACCCTTAAAAGCCCCCTCGAGGTATAGTGCATCATCTGCTGGCATGCAACTGAGTTGTGGACAACACTGAGTGGGAATAACTAAGCAAATATACCATTTCTTCCATGCTCCAGCCACAAAATTTGCCAGCTGGGAATCTTTTCCCTGAACAACAGTGGGAAAAAAAATGCATTGGAGATTGGGGATTGTAGTGGGGTGTCATCCTCTCTTGCTCTGGGACTTACAGCCTAGGCAATGCTGTATGGAAACAAGTGTATTAAGGGATGGAGAACCCTGGGATGATTGATAAACAAACCACATACAAACAGCACAGACTCTGGAAAATGTGCCAGTTAAAGATTTCCAGTGATATAATCACAGGATATTTAAAAAGCTTGATTCTCAGCGAGCCTAATCAAAGGGCAGTTCCTGAACCTCTGCTACAAAGCGAGACCACATGCTGGAACAACACGAGCACTAATCTCAGGCTTTAATAGAGTACAAGAGCTAAAAAATGCTCCTGGGATGATGGCAGCAGACACCTCATGGAGCGAGTGAGCAGCAGAGAGAAACAGGCTCTGGAATCAGCACCTTCCTCTCTTCCAGCAGGTGCTGATACAGGACATGGGGAAACACCAACGGGATCTTCTGCTTCCAACAGCACAGCCCCCATTGATTTCTAAAGCAATAAAATCGGCCTTTAGTCAAGCACTGCAAAGTTGCATAAAGCATATTTGATGGATTACACCTATCAAAACTTTTAGCGAGAGGAACAGTTACAATTAACAGGCTGCGAACAGGATCTTCTCTGCAATTTTTTCCTTGACATCATCAGTAATTACCTGCACTAAACGTGCTGCTGCTGCTTGGCGGGGGCTTGTCAATCAAGAGGCAGCTCAGACCCAGAACATCATAAATTTGCTGTCATAAACTTTGCTGCCAGATTGAGGGAGCAGCGCTGACAGAAGGGTATGAAGCATCTGCAGGGCTTTGCATCCCTCCCCATGCCCTTGTGGTTGAGGATGAGGAGGGAAACTACTCCGGGGCTCTGCCACACACGCCGGCTGAAAATGCCAATACTTCCAGCTCTCCAAAAGAACCATCCCACAATTACCTTATGTGAGCCTGGCAGTTCCCTCCGCTGGAGAGATACAAGGTTATTAAGCAAATATGATTAATGAATAAAAGAACCTCTGGCAAGCTGGAACGAGGCTCTGAGGCCTGTTGGGCTCCAGGAGGATTCATCGGCTTGTGCTTTGGGAACTGCGTCAGATTTCTGCAGTAATATGATTAACACGCTGTGTAATGGGCTAAATCCATCCCAAGCGTCCCTCCAGTTAAGCCTCTGTGTGGACACCTGGGATGAATTTGGCCCTTTTACAGTGGATGCACTTGACAGAGCTGGAAAAAGGAGGGTACCGAGTTACTACTACAGCTGGGAAGGGGGATGACAAAAAGGATGGAGAGGAGGGATGGGTCTGGAAGAGGTCCAGACCAACCCCTGCCCTCAGCAGCCTCCCGAAGCACAGGAGGGCCGTGGGTTGGAGCAGCTGTGTGTGGAGCCCGTGTGCCTGCTCTGCCGTGGCTGCCATCCCCATGGACAGCTGCCACTCCGTGGTGCAGCTCCTTCCAGCCAAAGCCGTGGGACTTGGCCACGCGCTCGTCTGCCACGTGGCGCTGCCGGCCCCAGCTCCAGAGAACGCGGAGCTGCCAGACCTCACCGGCTGGAGGAACGGGAAGGATGGGGAGCGCTGCCTTCCTTATCTGCGGGGCCAGATTGCGAGCAGCTGTGGGCAGATAAAGAGCGATGGAGATCGGCTGGAGGAAGGCGTTTGCTTCGCCTGCAAAGCAAACTCGCTCTCCCTTTTCCCAGCGTACTCTGGCAGCAGCCAGGCTGCCTTCTGGGCAGGGAATCTTCTCTGCCGCAGGGGTAAAAGCAGGAGGATGGATGATGTAAGAGCAGGAACTTGAGTGACTGATTTCAGTTTATTTGCAGAGTACTGCTTTATCTCGCCCTGTCGGGGCTGCTGCTGTTTCCTATCTCCCCCAGCCCGGGATGGGTGTCCCCCAGCACGCTTGCCAGGCTTGGCCACGGGTTTTGCTCCAGTACTGGAATGCTCTTTCATAGGTAGGCTCTGTCTTGCTCTCATGTCCTGTATTACATTAATTGCAATATGATATTTCTTGCTCATTCCAATGTACCTTCCATTTTGGGCAAGTTCCATGTTTTTGTGCTGTTTTAATAATTTCCAGCAAGTACCTTTGTTTTCCAGCCTTGGATTGTTTCATTTGTGTGCTCACTGTGGTCCCTTGCAATTCACTTCAGTCTCGTAATTCCTGAGCAAGGAATCGAGTCTTTAGAGGAACTGCCTAGAAAGGGATTAATCGCAACCAGACCTCGTTAAAATCCCGTTGCCACACCAATTCCCCACACTTACAGAACCTGACCACAGTGTGAAAATTGATATTTATGCTGAGGAGTGTCAATGCACTGCCTGTGCACTGTTCCCTGACTTACTGTCCTCTGGGGTTTGAGCTCTGGGGAAGCCAGTGAGATGTGTTGCTCCATTTCCAAGCCCCCTAAAATGAAATAACTGCCCACCTGGGCCCATCAGCACCAAGTGTGATCAGCACATTAATGCTGCTGGATTCTGGGGATGGCCAGCCTCCATCTTTATTGCCTGATTTCTTGCAGCCTGATTCCTGCAACTTGTTCAGCTGGATGAAAACAGTAGCAGAACACAC
Source organism: Pardalotus punctatus (assembly GCA_013400915.1). NCBI lineage: Eukaryota > Metazoa > Chordata > Aves > Passeriformes > Pardalotidae > Pardalotus > Pardalotus punctatus. The sequence goes on along the minus strand of VZTX01017508.1, from coordinate 62,708 downwards.
AGATTTTGTGATAGCGATGGAAAATATGCTCTAAATTCATTCTTCTCAGCCTGTGGTCTCCCTCCATCCTGCTGGATAATGGGGGACAGCCTTGGCACATTGGTCACAGATTTCCAAGGAGACCAAAACCATTGGGGAAAGCTTTTCCAGAGGGGATATGACCTTCCAGGTTTCCTGGGGACCTGTCTTCTCCCTGGGCAGCACATCCCATGGATGGATGAAGAGAGCTCCTTCCCCAAGGCCTGCAATGCGTTTCAGAGTTTGTTGAAACTGATAAAAATCTCTCTTAGCTACCAGGATTATGACACAACAAAACAGAAATTTTTGTGATTTTCTCTACAGTGGAAAAACTCTGCAAAATAAGTGTCTGTTGGCTTTGAAAGTCCCTTGCTCCAATACTCTTACCAGATGGCCGACGGCTCGCAGGGATGTGGCTGGTCTGTGTTTGCAACCCTTTAGCTCCCGTGGAGACGTGGCTGTTTGGTTAGGAAAGAGCAAGTTCCGCCTGAGATTGTGGCTGTGGCTTCTGGGGCTTTTTGGGGTGCAGGAAGAGAGAGTGGGAGCCCCACATACCACACCTATCAGGGCACAGCCTGCCCAGCCCCATGAGGTAGCCCCAGGGCACTGGCGTGGCAGTTACACCCTGCAGCTTTTCCATGGGATGCTGCTGTGTCCTGGAAGAGCATCTTCCCAAAAAGGATGCCAAGGCACATGCACTGGAGCAGGAGCAACAGGTGCTGAGATCTCTAATGGTCCTGGTGTGACCAATAATGGATCTGTTAACTCAGTGTCTGCAACTAGGAAAGACAGGCTTATTTCTGTACCTCCCAGGAGACAGGCTGAAGCTATTCTAAAGTTATTAAGCTATTATTATACACAGGTATTAAGGCTGAATGAAGAAGTCAAGTGATAGGAGGGCATAGGAAAGAGAAACCTCAGAGGTGTGCAGCAGGAGTCAGGGAAAAAGACGGTGAGGCATTTGTGGTGGGAAGGGGCTGGTTTAGCTGTGGGATCAGCCAAAGCTAGAGGAGATAAACCGTAAGTCACCTCTGAGCTCCTGACAAGGTGTGTAAACCATTTTCTTCTGCCATATGGCTGATTTGTGAGGATTCCTGCAGGGAGCTGAGCCAAAGAGCTCTTATGCTGAGGAGATCCCACTCACCAGAGCACTAAACACTGTTGTGCTCTGCAGTGTGAGCAGAAACCAGCCAAGCCCCAAAACTCCGGGAAAAGCCCACCTGGGTTTGCATTTGTTATGGGCCTCTGCAAGAATTATGCCACAGCATGCAGTGCTGGTGTTTTTGGCATGAGCAAGTGTGCAAAGCCTGTAAGGTCTGAATTGAAGCAGCCAGCTGGAGGAGGGAAGCTCAGCAAGAAAGGAAGATCCCTCAAACCCCAGTGTGGGTAGTGCCTTGGGTCCACTCAGAGCTTAGAAGCTCTAAACACAGTGGGATACAGCAGCTGGATCTTTTTCCGGCAGTCTGAGCATCCACCACAGGGAGCAGAGCCAGGGCTGTGACACATGAGTGCAAAATGTTAGTCAGAAAGGACAAATAGAATGTGAAAAACCACCAGAAACTCCCAAAGTGGGTCAAATTCCTTGATGCATCTAACAATAGATGTAGGACAGGAAGGACAGGGTGGCTTCGGTTGCATGCCCTCTGGTGCCTCCTAAAATCTGGGCTGCACTGTGGGCCGGAGTCCATGGTGGTGGAATTCAAAGCAGGTGGCTGAAATCATGGAAGCCGGAGGCTCCGACTCTGCCTCCTCCACCCAGGCCTGCCTGGCATAATATTATCTTCATGCCTGAGCGAGGAGGGCTTGGCTTATTAAACTCACAAACCTGCCTTGCGCTCGCCCTTGGGTACCCAGGGCTGCCGGGTCTCTGGGGCAGGATGTTCTAATGCTCCTTTTACGCCACGGCTACCGCAACGAGGCCTCCTTAATTGGCTTGTGGTTCCCACCAGCACTGCCAGCACAGAGCGAGCGATGGAGGAAAAGCTGCCAGCCACAGCTCCCGCTCGGTGTTGGTGCATCATTAGCTCACATGTTGTCTCTCTCCCCAAAGACAAACACACTGTGCAGCCAAAAAGGTCTGTGGGGAGGATGCCCAGCAAGATCCAAGCGCAAGAAGGAGGGGGGCACAGGTAGTTCTCATCCCCCTGCCCCATTTGGTTTCTCCACTCCGCCCTATCACAGATTTTCCATTGTATGAGTGGAACTTGCAGTGAAATATCCTTTTTTTCCCCCTCTCTATTTTTAAAAGAACATCCTCCCCCTTCCTTGCTTTAATCACTTTAAAACAATCCTGGAGGAGCAAGACTTGGGTAAATAAATGTGGGAACCAGGGGAGTTCTTGAACTGTTAAAGAAATCAATATAAATCAGAGTAACCTTGCCCTGATGTCTTCCTTATCACCTCTGAAGCTCTACCTGCCTTTGTCTAACAACAATCTCAGTTAATTAGATAATTAATCTAATTATCTAATTAGGTGGAATCACTAATAGCTATTCCACCTAATTAGGCCAGTGGCTGTATCTCAGCAGTGGTGGTTCTCTCTTTCTGGCTAACCCTCCACCTTCTGCCATGCCTTGAAACCAGGCTCTGACACAATTCACAGCTCTTTGTTTGCTTTAACCAAAACCACCTGGAAGCAGTTTTACATTTTTTTACTCAGGCTTTCCTTGAATGAAAGCAAGGTGGCCAGTTGGAAAGTAGAAAAGGAAGCTCTCAGAAGATTAATTTTTTTAGCAATGAATGCAGGAAGCTCCTCATTGTTTTAATTCATTCTCCTGGTGTAAGATTAATTTTAGCTCCTGAACACAACAACCTGTTATGAATTGATCCTGGGGAAGTATATTGCTCCAAGGCTGGGGAAACAACATAAGTAGCTTTTTCCCCCCTTTATCTGAACAAGTTTAGCTAACTCATGGCTGCAGTCCTAACTAGAGTCTCTTCCCTGCAGAAATGCAGACTGTGCTCCCGCTGCAGCTTTCCCAATCCGTCCTCTGTGTGACAGCACGAGGGAGCTGGCAAGAATTAAAACCAGCCTAAGGCCATTGGTCCCCTGGCAGCAGAGTCCCACTGCTCATCTCTGCAGGGATGCTGTGGTTGGCAGCACCAGGATCGGTTTGGATCAGCACCTCTGTCCCTTCACGAGCTGTAGGCGCCTTGGGGGCTGCAAAGCTGCCATACGGCACTCGTGGGGGTTTTTCCCTTTAATGCCTAAATTGGATTTCAGGGCATTTTTGTGCATTCCAAAACAAACCAATGCCTGTCTGCAAAACAGCCAGACCTAGTCCTGAGAAGAAATGGATGTGCTGACAACGTGCACCCAGAGCTCTGCTTTCTTGGGATCCCACCTTACGCACCAGGAGAAGCCATTCAACAGCTGAGTGGTCAGGAACTGAGGCTCTTCCAGTCCTAGGAATGTTTAATGGCTCACTCCATCACAAAACACTGCTGGAGAGCGTTGCTGGAGCCCCTCTGACACCTACAGCGTTAGGGGGCACAACTTGGAGCACTGCTCTGGTTGGGCTCAGAGTCACAGAGTCCTTGGGAACCCTGGCTGGAGTCCAGATGAGGTAAAAGGGCCAGGTAGGTTCTGCCAGAGCATTTCTGTAGAAAACCCCTTCTCTCACCTGGAAATGCTTCCTTCCTTTACTGCTCCCTGGTTAATCTGCTGCAATAGAACCCAGATCTATGATCTGGTTCTGGGGAGAGTCCTCCTCCTGCCGGACTGGAATGATGGGCAACTCATGAACCTACACCTTTTCATTTTGCTTTCTCTGTGTTTGGTTGGGGATTTTTTTTTCTATATGTATCTGAAGCACTATAAAATGTCTCCTTGGGGTAGTTGGATTTTTATTTAAAAAAAACAAGTTATATATTATGTATATATTTTTGAACTGCTTGGAGCAAAGTTGTCTCAGCATTCTCATTTTGAAACCCCCATATTGAGGTGTTTATTACAGAGTCGTGAAAATTCACATTTAGTTGAAACTTGGCAAATGTTTTTTGGCTTGAAGCAAGTTTTCTTTTGAAGGAGTTTACTATTAAGTGTTTAAGGGTTTTTTTTTCCCCCCTTTCTCTCTATTTTTCTTTTGAAAAAGCAACACCTTCCAGAACTGGGTTCAGAAGCAGCAGGCCAGCTCTACAGCAAGCGTGAAAGCCGTGAGTTGAGCACAGAGCTGCAGCCATTCATGCTTTTTTCTGACATCTGTTAAGAGAATGGAAGGAAGGGAAATCAGCTGTACTCTATGAGAAAAGAGGCTTTGTTGTTGTTGTTGTTGTTGTTGTTGTTTTGGTGAGCCCTGAGTAGCTGCACTCCCACCAGATGCTGGTGATCCCAACGCCAGCTGCACAGAGCGCAGCATCTCTGGCTGCCTGGATCCCTTCACGCACCCCAGAGCAACCCAGATGTGCTGTACCTGCACAACAATTGAGCATGCAGCACGCTGCTTGCTGTTCTGTGACTTAGACGTGTATTGAACAACAACATTCCTGACAGGGGCTGGGATCATCTTGTTACAGTGCCACTGGAGAAAATGCAGCTACTGCTGCTCTGGTTTGTGCTGTGGCCTCAATATTGATGACACAGTCTATACATTGCTTGATACTCCCAAGCTGTTCTTCTTTTTCAGGTGTGCAGACCCATCTTTTCCAAAGTGAGGCTGTGCAGGTAGATAATTAAGTTTATATAACCTCTTCATGCAAACTGCACATCCCACAGAACCAGGAGCAGCAGTTGCTGGTGGGAAATGGCTGTTGCTGTCCAGGGAAACCCAGTGGCACTGCTAAACTCCTCTGCCCCTTTTCAGCCTGCAACCTGTGAGACGGGTGAGGATGAGGATGGCCAGAGCAGACAGCCAGATCTGAGATCTGCAGACCAGCAGAACCAGCAGCACATCAGCAGAACTGGCCTTAGTGACCTTGTGTCGACGTGTGGAGGCCGACAAACACCTCCAGAGAGAGCCAGGACCTCCCTGCTGCCTGAGCTGGTTCCTGAACCTGAACCCAAATGGGATGGTTTCTGAGATAATGTAGACAGAGCTGATGGGGTTTTTACCCCCAATTCCAGTTTCTGGCAGCAGCTAGAAGTGGGAGTACCAAAGTCTCCAGAGTGAGCCTGCCTTCTCTGGCTCTACCTTGCAAGCTCACGAAGTTTGAGGAGGTCTGATAATCACTCTTACCTTGCTTATTTATCAGCTTAGTCTCCACCCGAGGGCGTTGCCAGTGCCCTACCTGAGCTGGCTTTGCTCACACCACTGTGCTGGCTGGCTGCCACCACAGTGCTCACTGTGGTAGGAAAACACAGCATTGGTACTTCAGGTCCTGGTCTCCTGTGCTTTCTCCATTTTTGCTCTCCTGTTGAAGATACCACAACAAAATTGTGCTTGTTCTGTGGAGATACCATCGGACTGCCACCATTTTGTGTCTCAGACGGGACAATTTCACTGCAGTGTTTAAGATGCCTGGCTGGAATACTTGCAGTTGGACAAGAGTGAATTTGGCTTTAACTGTGCTGGGGCTTTTCAACTCCTTCCACAATGCATAATTCACTTAGATGATTGAATTGCAGCATTGACTTCCTCTTCCCTCCCTCATGTTCTCCTAATATTTTTTACTACATTTTATTAGGAGTTATTTTTTGACACTGTGCTCCCATGTATCATCATTATGCAGATGTTACACAGATCTATTGACCATTTTCCATTTGCTGTGTTTCACCAGTCTGTACAGGAACTTTGTGTCTTTCCTCATCACAGGCTTCAGTGTTCTGCAAATAGTGTGGACCTAAGAGATCAAGGTGCTTTTTCCTGGTTGCCAGCATCTAGCCCAAAGAGGGAGGCAGATTTGGAGATGTTGCTTGTTTCTGTGGATAATAATCAATAAGACCCATTAGGGAGACAAGTACATACATCACTAAACTTTGACCTCTGCTCTCCAGATCAGTCCCAAGATGCCTATTCATATGCTGGTGACATCCAGATTGCGCTGTTGCAAAAGCCTCTTTGCTTGGGAAGGGATTACAGATTTAAATTGCACAGCCTTTGCTATCTGTAGAGTACAGCATGCAGGATGCTTAGCTAGAGCCCCTAGTTTTTGTTGGCTTTCTTTTCTATTCAGCTGAGTTTTATATTTAACGCTGTTGCATGCAGAGTGTTTTATGCCTCCCTACCTTTCAGGCTGTTTTTCACTCCAGCCTGTCTGGCATTTTAAGGGTTTACAGACCCTGGAGATTCCTGGCACTGGCTGTTGCTTGCATATTGCTCCTCATCTTTCAGATCCTTTTTCTCCTATGCTGCTTTTCGGCAGGCTGTTTCTGATAGAAAGTTTTTGGCTTGCTGTTTGAAGTTCCTGATAGTCGGCATTTGATCACTTGCTAATTCAGTTCTACAACTTTTTTCCAAAGAAATCATGAAAGACTATCTAAAAATAGATTTTAAAAAAAGGAAAGAAAACTTTAAAAATACCGTTATTTTGCTGAATACAGGAAGTTTTAAGTTTTCTGGGAGGAAAAAACCCATATACCAAATTTAGAAGCAAATCAGAAATCCCAGGCTGTTTGAGAAATCCATTTCTAGGCACAAAAGTTGGATGAAGAGTTTGCTTCTCCCCGTACGTCTCCCCTTCCCTTGAGAAAACATCTACTGAAATCTGTTGGCTGGGAACGAGCCAGATGAGGATATCTGGTGTGGGTGGGTGAGAAGGGAGGGACAGGACTCTGGTGACAGCAGCAGGGTCTGACCTCAGTGGGATCACAGAGGCAGAGGGACTGTGAGCTGCTCTGCCGGGTGATTCCTTCTGCCAGTGATCAAGGTCCATCTTTACATCGAGTGCCTTTGCTCCTCCCACTGCAGAGCTGTTTCTGTTCCTTGTTCCTCTGAGGGTTAGAAACAGATGTCTAGTTTCCATCCCACATGTCCAGCATGGATCAGTTGTGCTCTTCATACTTTTGTAAGAGCTCTTTCATTGCTGCAGTGTGCAGCTTCCTTCTCCAGTGAATTTTAGAGTGGTCATTTCTCCTCCTTTATTTCCCCAGGCTGAGCAAGTTGAGTTTGTAGAGACCCCTCTCAAAAAATAGGTTTTCCATCCCTCTGACCATCCTAGAAACTCTTCTCCATGCTTGACCGTGCTTGAATGCATTTTTGTATTCAGGTAGATGATTGTCTGGTGAATTCCAACAAGATCTCACCTGTGCACTGGTCAGTGGCATTAAATGTTTCCCTGTCTCTATTCTTTGGTACGTCTGACACCCCTGCTTGACATTGGCCTTTCCAAGGAGTGAAGTCACACCAGTGGCACACAAGCACCTGAGAGAGGTTTTCTTGTTTTCTCCCTCCTGTGTACCACACCAAGGATCTTCTGCTCCAAGTGAGAAAGGCCAATTACAAGCAGCCAGCTGTCAAAGTCTGTATTTCACCCCATTTCCATTTTGTTCTCTCAAAGCTGCTCTCTTCTTCCAAGGTGACATTCTGCTTCTCACCTTCACGTTATAAGCACAATTCCTCCTTATCCCAATGGAGTCACTAAAGGAAGTGTCAAGTAATGTTCATCCCAAGGCAGTTTTAAGAGGACCTCTACCAACGATCTCTCCAGCTCCTTCTTGCTTCATCCCTTGCCCACTTTGCTATGTTTTGCTATGCTCCCAGTGCAGCTAAAAATATCCCATCTGACCTTGCATCCAACTCATTCCTGAAGTCTGGAAAATGGAACACTGTGGTAACTTCTGCTTATCATTTCCCCACTGCCCCCCCCAATTATCAGTAAAGTCTCTGAGTGTCCCTGTATTAATCCAAAATGGTTGTTAATTCAGTATGTTTTGCTGGAGCATGCATAAATCTGTGTTGCACCAGGGCCATCCATCAGCCATCTCTGTGTTTACACAACGCCTAGCACAACGCTTTTCCCAAAAAGCTTATGAACTCAGCCTGGGCCACATACTCAAAGATGTTGTCAAGTGCTAAGTGAGATTTCCAAGAGTAGCTTCCTCCTGACTTCTCTCTGGCATCGGCACCCGAAGCAATGGCAGTTAACGCCGTGCTTTGAAAGCAAGAGAGGGTGCAGTTTGTTGGCCACCAGTGCCTCTGGGCAATGCTTGTTTTCTGGTTTGGTATTTTATTTTGTGGTGAAGACTTCCAGGCTTTTGAGCACAGGCTCCTGCCTCCCTTGCCAAGGATGCTCTTATGTATGGCAAACATTTTGCTGCTTTGTGTGAAGTCTGCTGGCTTCCACACAGCCTCTTTTTCTTCCACCCCTGGATAGTTTCTCCTCATGCTGAAAACCTGGGGAGGCTAAACACATTTAACCCTCTTCAGGAGAACACAGCACAGCTAAATCTGGCTGTGAAGGTGCTCTTGTGTAGCTGGTTCACCATTTCTACCCTAAATTGCTAATTTCCCTTTCTACCCACTTCTGCTAAAAGGTGCTAATTGTGTGGTGATACGCAACTTCCCTGCCCCAGAGAGCAGCAGCATCACTTCTGATCCTTTTAGCTCTGGCTAAACTAATAGAGAGATCTGTGTCCTGAGCCTGATTCCAACTCCCATATAACAAATTCCTTATTAAATCCACAGAAAAGTCATTTACTAGTGGTTAGACTTTGGGCTGTTCAGGGCAGCAGTCACTTCTGAGAAGTTACGCATGTCTGATGCAAAATTACAAAAATGTGTATTTACCACAGTGACCAAGGGGGCTGGGAAGCTCAAGTTAATATTTATATTTGGCATTGAACCCTATGCACAAATAGTGACTTTGGCTGGGTGCAGCGTCCCCATTTATTTTTAAATCCTTTTCTAGGGATGGTCCAGGTGCAGGGAATTACCCCTGTGCTCGGTGCCCCATGTTTTGGAGGTCTCACTGTGCTGAAGAAGCTGCTAACAAGGTGTTTCTCTCTGGAGTGCATCTCGGAGCATCCCTGGCCAGCTGCTCTGGGGAGGGCATGGAGTGTTGGACTGTGGGTTTGGACTATTGCCTGTTTTCAGGGCTGAAGCAGGGAAAAAGGAGTAGCTGTGATGCCACTGTGGTGACAGGGACACCAAGCTGGTGCAGAGGGGGATCGATGCTCCACCCATCTCATCCTAACATCTCTGTACTGATAAGAAGTAGTTTGCTCTGGACTTCCCAGCACAGGCTGTGGCTGCCAGGTTGGCCCAAGATCTTTGTGGCCTGTGTTGTGAACTTGCCTGCCCTGCTGCTATGTCTCTTGTGCACTGGAAACACCTGCAACCAGTGTCTCTTTACAAGGTTTTTGTCATTAAAAATCCATGTGGTGACGGAAAGGTAGAAAGAAGAGGGTTAAGAGGATCCTCTAGCAGACGAGAGTGCTGTCAAACCAGCACACATTTGGCATCAAGGAGAAAGTGGCATCTTCTGGAGGCAAGGGTGGGAATCCCTGCAGGTGGATTTATCCCCTGCTGAACATCACTGTGGAGTTCAAACCATTTAGCTGGAATGAGTTTGGTTGGAAAACCTGTGCCATGTGTGAGCCTAGAAGTTTACTCCTTACACTTTTGAAAGTCACACTGCCAGAGTTAAGGAGAAGTGTTAAATAACTTGCCCAAGGCTGCCTTGCTAGGACATGAGAGCCAAACTCCATTAAAAATCCCCAAATGCTCAGAGGGGTGCACTGCCCGTGCCACCTCAGTGAATTTTGAGGCTGGCAGGATAACTCACTGTGCTAATACCAGGGTGAAAGAAATACCCCCACCAAGGCACTTGTCCTTTAGCTTGACTGTATTTTCAACCCTGACTGCTGCCAGTGGTTTCTGTCTTGGTGTGATGGCGCCTGGAGGGGTCAGCAAGGAAGTGCTGCCTGCAGGATGCAGCATCCCAAAAGCTCAGGCTGGACCAGCCCACCAGTGGCCACCTCACTCCTCTGGGAACCCTCCATGAAGGCAGAGACCCCAAAGTTGCTTAAAGGCTGTTTAACAAACTGGGAACGATCACCTCCTGATGGATGTACAGGATTGAGTGAAGTCATGCTATGGTTGGCTTGCCAAGTTTTTAACATGTGACGTTGAAAGCATTATTTGTTGAGGAAGGAAGGTTTCCAGGGGAATTGATAACGAAGGATGTAGTAGGTTTTTGGAAAGAAAACAACTTTTGCTATGAAAACAGCAACCCTGAAACTTTTTTGAGGACATGAATTGCTTTCTAAAAATGAGCCACAGCTCCCTGCTGCTTCCACAAAAACTTACTCTGTGACTATGGTGGCTGTCACTCTGCTTAACACAACAGTGTGGAGCTAAGGGAAACACCTGTGGCAGAGAATGAGAGATGGGCCATGCCTAAGCCTCCTGCTGAGTCAAAATTTCAGTGCTTTCTGCCTTTCTGTGCTTCTCAGGTTCTCCACTGACCTTGTCCCCAAACCTCGTGCTGTTCTTGTCCCCATACCCTCCACTGCCATGAAGGATTGCACACCAGGTCTCTGCTTACCAGACCAACCCCACAAAGACTGCTGAGTTCCTGTTCCCACACAGATTCCCAAAGCAAACCTTACTGCTATAATCTAAAAGAGCAAAAATGTTTGGAAAACAGCAGATGCAATGGGAAAATGACACTTCCTACATGTGATAATTGTGCAACCTTAACTCTGCCCTTGGAGTATGTCTGCGTCTTGCTGTATTGTTCAGGAACTTGTGTGGTGAAGAAAAAAGTCATTGGAAGTCTGTCTGAAAATTTAAGTGGTTGGTGGAGGTGCCAGTGAGGGTTAAATTACCTGGGTGAGGATGGGGGGGACTCGGTAGGGTAAGTGCATTACCTGCAGCTTTTAAATAACAGGAGGTGACTGCCAGCCTGATTTGACTGTTAAAATGGGCATCAGTGGAGGGGAAAAAGCCTCTGTGCCTTGTGAGTCCAGATTTCTAAAGTGCGGGACACGGTTATGTTGCCTCCTGCCATGTAGGTGCCTGTCCTGCTTTAAGGTACTTACATTAGTTTGCTTTTAAGTAATAATTCTCCCCCCAAACTTTGTGTTCAGCCATGGATTAACTTTGCTTAGACTGTCTCCATGCTCTCCCTGCAGCTCTGCTCACCACTCTCTCAGGTACAGCCCTGTGCAGCCCACGTCCCTCCTGTCTGCCCTGCGCCTTGCCTGGGGATGAAGTTTGCTGTTCACTGATGGGAGATGTTTGCTTGGCTTAGTCACCACTGAGAAAGTGGGAAAGCACAGGGAAAAGCACAGTGGAAAAGCACAGCGAAAGAACGTCTGCACTGCAAATCGTGTGGCTGTACCAACTTTTTTGCCTTCACTCATCACCCCTTGCACCATCCTTCCTCTGCTGTTCATGGCACCCATCTCCTCTGGCTGCTGCTGCAGAGAAACAGCCCCAGGTGAAAGGGGCTCAGCAAAGACAGTGACAGCACATGCTCGGCCTGTCACCATCCCAGCCTGCCATGCCAGGGCTTCCACAGGCCCCAAGGGGCCGTGGGGAATCGCAGGGCAGGACTGCTGCTTTTTGGGAAATGCCACTTTTTGAGAATGCCGTTGTTGTTGTTGTCCACTTTTTGATAACACCACTTTTTGGGAATGACACTTTCCTCAAATGCCGCGTTTTGCCACCTCAGGAGTTTTGCAGAACCACAGCTCGTGCTTTGGTGTACTCTATAGATCACAGAAGGATTGATGGGAACATTTCTGGAAGCAGCACTACATCAGCGCTGTCGAAACACCTCGGTCTCTGTGCGGGCAGGTGCCCTGACCCCGAGCCCGAAGCCAGCTCACAGAGGCGGCAGCCGAGGCATCCGTGAGGGCAGCGGGAGCCCGTCCCCGAGCTCAGGGCATGGAAGAGGAGCTGCCTCCCGCT
>VZTX01017508.1:6487-49911 GCA_013400915.1 Pardalotus punctatus | reverse complement strand
CCGGCGGGTTCGGCCCGGCGGGGCCGGGGCGGAGCGCGGCGCCCCCCGCACCTCTCCGGGCCCGGCCCCGGTCGGGGTTTGTCGGCTGCTCCCGGCCCCGCGGGAGAGCGGCGGTGCGAGCAGGCGCTGGGTTTCGGGGCTCTGTAACATGGTTTCTCATGTGTGTGTTTTCTTTCTCTCCTCCTCCTCCTCCTCTCCCTCCTCCTCCCGCCGCCTCTCTCCTCCTCCCCAAACACACACGTACACACACACGCTTCCCCTCTCCCTCCCCCTCCTCAAGGCCGAAAAGGCAAGCCAAACCTGCAGCCGACGAAGGCTTTTGGGATTGTAGCGTGTGCACCTTCAGGAACAGCGCTGAAGCCTTCAAATGCAGCATCTGCGATGTCAGGAAAGGCACCTCCACAAGGTACGTCCGCACCTTTCAACGCGGCTCTTGCTCCGCGCTGGGCTGCGCCGACTTGTTGATTTTTTTCGCTGTTGCCTGGATATCGGCTGGTTGCATTCCCCCTCTCCCCCGGTGCAGTCCCTTCTGTCCCCGTTCAAAAGCTTGTGGATTTTAAAAATTCTCTTTCAAGCATTTAATTGGAGCTGGAAGACATGTTTCGTGGATGTGGCAGCAACCTGAATCTTTTTGTTGTTCTGTGTTTTTTTTTGTTGTTGCTGGTATACAGAGAACGTTTTGGAGATGCACAGCCAGCCAGAAACGCTGACTGTGGTTTGGGACAGATGGTTTTCTGTGGTTTGGGTGGAGGTTTACCTGTGTTTTCTGCAGGAGCAGAAATGATTGAGGATTTGGGAGTGAGAAAGGAAACGGCTGAAACTAAAGATGCCGTGAGAACTCGCTCCCTGAGATGTTGATCTCTCGGTGACTGTTGTCATCAGAAAGGAATCGGCTTTGTGGTCAGTGTGGGAATGGTGCGGGTTTCTGAAAGCTTTAGTTGTCAGGTCTCTGATTGCCTTGCTCTGAGAAACTGTGGAGGTCTTTATGAGATGGTGAATCTGACATACAATAGTTAATTTAATCTCAAAAAGCCCCAAAACTAGCTGTTTCTCAGTTAGAGGGTTCAGAAAGTTTGTCCTGGAGGTATCAGTTGATGATAAAACAGGCATGTGGTGTTCTGCTTTTCCTTTCTTTTTGTGATTTGTTCTACCATGCTGATTTCTGATTTTGTTCATGTTGTACCTTCCAAATTTGAGTTTCCATTGCGGTGCTCTGCCAGAGAAATAGTCTGTGAGGTTTCCATTGTGAAAGGAGTAATTTTCCTTGAGTGCAGCTGTGTATTGAGGTGCTCTCATCAGCAGGCTGTTTGCATGACTTGGCTGTCTTGGCTTGATTGACAAAGAAGGTGAAAGCGTGTTGGGTTGTTATTGTTCGCACTGTGCTTTAGACAATGTGAAGTGCCTACATTTTTAATAGGGAGCATGTTTTCGGGCCATTGAAACTCTGAGTTACAGTAACAGGGCTCTGAAGTGCTTCAGTGTGTGTTTTGTGATGCACATCAGCTACAAGTATCTGTGCGTTTTACAAAATGTGCAGGGGTGTTGAACTTAAAGCAGTTGGAAATAGCATGGTTAGAGCATTGAGTAGGGTCGAGCTTCTGGGACAGCAGTGCCCTGTGTGCACCTGGAGCTGATTCTAGACTGTTCAGCCTCAATTTGTCGTGCAGCTGAACCTTCCCAGCACGCTTGATTCCTGTGGGTGTCTGTCTCCTTGGCTTTCCTGTTGGCTCAGGTGGAACATGTGGCTCCTGCAGTCACCTGGTCCTGAGCTGCTCCTCCGGAGCGTGGCCGTGCAGTCCCCACACGCTCACAGTGCCACAGCAGTGCCTGGGTGTCGGTGGGAGGAGTGCCCTAATGAGATGTAGGAGCCCAGATGGGATGTATCCTGTAGCAGACACTATTATTTTCATTGGCCACCATGCTGCTGTTCATTTGGAGAGCAGCAGCCTGCTCTCACATGCCTCTACTTTTTTCTTTTTGTTTTTTTTAAAGATAATTTTCAAACTGTTTGTTGCGGTAGTAGGATGGTTTGTCTTTTAAAGGGCCATTAAGAGGGATAGCAGTCGATGATTTCAGGTTAAGAGCTGTAGCCCTGCTTGCAGATGTGATCCTCGGGTCTAGAACATTGTAATTCTGTTTAGCTTTTAATGGACCCTTATGAATGGCTTCTAATTTTAATTCATTTAATTCATCAGCTTTCTATTCATTTTTGCTGCTTTTAAAATTGCTTTTGTTTGTAGAATTTGAGAAAGTATTTAAAATATTCAATGGCCCATCATGTCTTCTTGCATATTTGTATAATTTATGAATAAATATAACAGAAAGCAGGAATGATTGGGTGTTGTGAGAGAGCATTGTGTGTTGGGAAGTTCTGGGAGGTCAGAGCTATTTGTGGTGTTACTTTGAACGTTGTAGTACGTGACATACGAGTCAGTGCTGGGAAATTATTCAGAATTTTTTTAATAAATGACTCATGTAAAGATATTTAATGAGTTATAATTGATAATTTATTACTTGAAATATAAGGTGTCTGATGAGCTTGACTTTTAAGTTGCAATTTGACAAGTTGATGACACTTTTCCAGAGTTAAAACTGCCTTGCTTCGTTGCGACGTACTTCAGTAACACGGAAATTTATCAAACTCACTTTAAAAAAAAAACTCAACCAAGTAGTGAAAGACATGGTGAGGCAACTGGTTTTCATCAAATTATTATGTGCAATCACAGCATGCCCAGGGTTTTTTTTTGAGATCTGGTGTGACCTACTTCCCCCCTCCCTCCATTGTGAAGCCGGTTATTTGTTGTGGAATTTACTTTAGCTGATAAATATTCTCTGATTTAAGAACTAGTGAGGCCCTCAGCTAATTCTCACAATGTGTATATTTTTTCAGACTCTGTATAATCTGTTGGCGTGTGGGAGGGGTGGCTGGCAGCAGTTAGAAGTTTTATCTCCTCAGATCCAACTATCCCCTTTCCCCAGGATCTCGTAAAAAGAGCTTCAAACAACAGTGAGTTATAGAGTTGACCTGCCAAGTCAAAATCATTGTAGAGGCTAAATAGTTAAATTGCGCTCGACTGTTTTTTTCAAGGAGCTGTTTATAAATATTTCAGGTGCACTTTTAAATAAAAATTAGGTCAAATCCATCTCTGAAGAATTGTTGTGCAAAGATTACGTTAAACCTGTAGCGCTTGAATACTGGATTTGTTACAGTATGTCACTGGCTTCCTTTCCTCACCTGGATTCTTGCTATTTTATGGTTAAACTTCTATTACTTTCTATTTTGACAAGTATGTTGAGTTTTTTTACTGTTTTACTTCTGTGAGGATGATGGCAAAGACACCAGCTCTGTTCAAGACAGCGCTCAGCTGGGTGAGATGATGGCTTAGCTGGCTGGGGAGTGAGCAGTGGGGAGCTGTTACCTGGGGTTTACAGTGCTTTATTCCTTTCCTGGAGGTTTTTATTGGTGTCACAGCACAGGGAGTTGGTGCTGGTCACCATGGTCACTTGTGTCCAGCAGCTCTTCTGGTGGTTTGCTCTGGTGTAGCAACACCAGCTCCTGCTCTCAGGAGAAGGCTTGAATTGAAACTTCTGCTGGGAAGTTTGCTCCACAGACTCGTGTTCCTTTCCAATATCCATTACTTCTTCAAACACGGAAGGAAAGTTTACTTTGGATTTCCTAAGAATGCGAGGGCAGGATTTGGCCTCATATTTCCTGTGAGTTCCTATTTGGGGGTAGGTGATGGCTCTCTGTATTTGTTTTTCTTAATGGCATTCTTGCTCCTCTTCTCCTTTGGTTCTCTGATAGTTTGCATGTATTGTGTTCCTGTACACATCTTGTAACTTCCTCTCTCCTCCCAGACACGATTGTAAAGTGTTTCTGCATGGGATTGTTTTCAGAGTTCATTGTGAAGGAGAATATTTGCTCCCCTCCTTATCATTTCAGAGAAACTGGTTTTTGGAACTTTCTTTTTGGATGAATAGGCAAGCGGTGTGATATGGTAGAACTTCTCTGATGTTAATTTTTCTCTAACTTTGGGATGAATGTTTTCCTTTTCCAAACTCCACAGCCTCTTATCGTGAATGTGCCTTGAGTACAGAGAAATGCACTTAAAGTCAGTGGAAAATTTGAAGGCAAGAGCTGGATGTCTGACATGCAAATTAACAAAACAATGGGAGCTTTTAGTACAAAATTGACTTGAAATGTGTGTGTTCTCTGCAAGGTATAAATTGAGCAAGCATTTCTGTTTTATTTGTTGCTAATACCTGTATGCCTGAAGTGCAAGGTTTGGAGCTTGCATCAAGTGATGTGAGCGTGCATTTCATTGCGGAGTGCCCAAGGAGTGATGTCAGTAATGCTTCACCCTTTTGCCATCCTTATTTTTGAGGGGAGGCCATGCTGAAACTGTTTATATTTATAAACCAATTTATCTTATGTGGAATAGACGTCTCAGATGCTGGGCTTTGTTTCCCTTCAAATCTGCAGAAAATTCTCATGTTTGCAGGCTCTAAGGCAGCACCTTGAAGGATGCAAACTGTTGTCCATGTCACCATGGAAAAGTATTCTCTTCTGCATCCAAGCTGGGCTGACCAGAATAGGCACCAGATAGTCCTGCTATTCCTGGAATGAGGAATCAGGCTTATGATCCTGACCTTCATACAACAAATATATGCCCTGCTTATTTGCCATGTGTTTGCAGGACTGTTCTGAAGATCCTTGCAGTGATGTGTGGCGGTGGTGTAGGTTGGAAGCCAAGTGGTTTAATTTGGTTCTCTCAAGTTAGCTTTCACCTGCATTAAGGTGGGGTTTATTTAGCATCATAGCTGGCCTTTAAGTGGCTTAATTTCTGTAAAAATGGAATATGTAACTTGTCTAGAAAAAAAAGTTGTCGTGGGAGGGATGTTGGTGCTTTTAATCTGGAATATTTTACTATTTGTCTGCTTAAATCCATTGTTAAATCGTCCCTCTTTTTCCTGTTGATTGCTGAATTTAAATGGTTGTTGGATTAGGAGGAGTGAAGCATGGGCTGTACCAGCTTGGAGTTGTGCCAGCGTTCTGCTGGGCCATCCACACCCTGAGGATGTGTCCCCTCGGGGACTGCTGTTCTGGTGATGGAGGGTGCAGTGTGACTCTGCCTGGGTACTGCTGAGTGCTGGAATGCACAATACCTATTTGCAAAATGTTTGCCCATGTGCCAGGAGTTCTCGAGATCTCTGTTGTCTCATACCTTACTCACCAGCACTGCCTAAAAGTAAGTGGCTGTTGCTTTGTGGATTTGAGGAGTATTTCTGCTAGGTCTGGCAAACCCACCAGAGCAGAGGAGCCAAGGGCAGAGCAAACACCATCTGACAAGCAGACAATGCTGATGGTTCACAGCAAACCCTGAATTCTGGGGCTGTGGTTTGACAACACACCAAGTTTGCCTCTGTGCCTTGTGTTTCAGGACCACACGTGTCTCAGCCGCATGGCTTGGAGTATTGATCCATTGAAAACTGACTTCTGGTACAGATTCATGCTACACTTATTTTTTAAACTCGTATGGAGTTAGTCTGTGAGGCATCAATTGAGCAGATGAAGCTGTTCAGCTTCAGATCAGCTATTATCTGTCAGCCTGGTGCAAGCATAACCCTGGCATAAGATCTGTGTCTTGTACTTTGGCTGTTTGAAAGAAGTGAGAGTTGTGTCCTGATTTGCTCTTTGCGGTGTTTGGCTCTGGCATTAATGATCTCATTACCATCACCCCAGGATTTCTCTTAGATCTCAGCACCTCTGGGAAATCATTCTCAGCAGGGAGAATCCACAGTGTTGACGTGCAGCACGGAGGCAATACCCCTTTGCCATGGCTGTCAAATTTGGGTACCTGAGAAGCTGTGGGTGGAAAATGCAGTAGGGAGTGTGGTGGTTCCTGTGACTCACTTTGCTTCAACCACTTCTTTTTTTCTGAATGTCCTACTAAAGAGTCATAGCTATACCTGTTGTTTTCCCTTTCTTATTAGGACAAAAAGATCCTTTGGTTAAAATAGACGGTAGAATCTTCAGCATGGATAAAGGGTGTTGATAATATTTATGTAGATTACCCGTCTGGGTTAAGTAATTGTGGGTGGTAGGGTTTAATGTCAATCTCTGATTTCTCTTGGAGACTCTCTAAAGATATAATGGATAAACTGTGACACTGAACGTGTTAATACATCACTGATAATATGCAGCGTGGATATTATTCATTTTTCCCTTCCTCCATAGGCTGCTTTTCTGGGAGACGGGAATCTAAATCAAAGTATGTATGTGCGTGTAGGAGGAGAGGGCATGCAACTCACTTTTATTGCTGTGAACAGACGTTGCGTCCACTGGGACACTGACCCCTGGCTCCCAACAGGTCCTCGTGGGGAACTGGTAGGCAGAGGAATGTGGAGCAACTTTCTCTGCATGCCTTTCTTAATTGCCCTGATTGTTTCATGTTCCCATCAGCAGCTGCTGCGGAGGGGCCGCTGCCTTTACGCTGCTGGTGGGCGTGTTTGCACCCTGATGTGGGGCTTGTCTGGGAAGTGGAATTGGGTGAACTGGAAATTAGAAAGTGTGCAGTGTTGCCTGCAGTGATAGTTGAGAGAAGTGGTGGATGCAAAGTGTGTTCTCTGTGGCCGCCCTCTGCTCCTGTGGCATCCTGGCTGAGTGTCCTGTGCTCAGCAAGTGTTCCCCAGTGGTGGGTAGCACTCTGTTTTAGCTGAATTTTTAGGTCCCTGTAAGAAATGAATGAGGCCCAAGGCCCTCATGAGGGGTGAAAGGAGTCAAGAAGTATACTGTGGGCCGGATGGATTGTTTTGGGTGGCTACACCTGGCTTTTGTGCTGTAACTTGGATGCCCCTGCCATAACTCCAGACAAGTTCACTGCTGCTCTTGAGTCAGATGTCGCTTGTACTCCGGCTGCTGTGAGACCTACTTTGCATTATTGCATTATTAGTAAGCTTACTGTTCCTTGCCGTGGCCCTGCTCCTTTTCTTCCTGCTCCACTGGGCTTGAACAAACAGGCAGGTCCTTCCAGGGTTCCTCAGTGAGGAGCACAGAAGTTCATGGCACTTCTGGGGAGTCCTGCTGGCGTACAGGAATATGGCAGCAGGGCGAGGCACACGGCTCCTGCATCAGGCAAAGCGTGTGCTCTGCTTGTCCTTTATTTCCTGTGCATCTCTCCTTGTCTGGGGAATTCTTACGAGGAAACCCACTGACCTATTTTGTGGGATTTCAGGTGGTTCTGTAGGTTAGTGGGTTCCAGTCCTGCAATGTAGGTCACTCGCAAGGTGCGCTGGAGTTTCGTAATGTGTAGCTCTGACCTGAAATAAGATTCATACAAACTCTTTGTGGCTGTATTTTGCAGCTGTACTTCGTCTCTTTGCACTGGGCTCTTTGTTCACAAGGTAAAAGAAGGGATTTGGGCATTTCCAGAGGGAAGAGGTCTTCCAGGAGCGTTTATAAATATTTATTTAAAGTGTGCATATTTCAGACAGGTAAGGGCAAATTTCTCTTATTACTGCTTCGTATTAATGGCACGGCAAAAAAAGCAGACCAGGAACACTGAGTAGCCCATCCATGCTACCCTAAGCAGATGTCCAGGATTACAGGATACAACAGAAATAATGTGGAAATGCCTCCATTACGTTTATGTAAGTTCCTTTTACAGCTGACATATGCTAAATACATTGATTGTCTCTGTGTGCAGACAGATTTCCTTTACATCAACCAGAGCTCCTTTTGCACTTTTTTGGTCCACCTAGAGGTACAGCCAGATCCTTAACATTGCTCTTCCCATAAACCAGCTATTAATTAGGAGCATGTTCTTTGTAGCAGAGTGCTAATTGGTACGTCAGCAAAATCACTGGCTGCTGAACATGGGAAGGATAGTAATTCTGACTGGCTCAAATATAAGTGAAAGGGAAAAGCATCACTTCTTTTTGCTGGCCAAGTGGGATTTGTTTGACTGTTCAGTAACTCGGTGTCTTCCAAGTCGTGTGAATCTGAAGTCTTCCCTACAAAACTGAAAATTAATTGGTTAAAACTGGGTGTTGCTTTGATAATATTTCATCACTGAAGTTCTGTCTGTGTTTCTGACAAAGTACACCTACAGCCAATCTTCTGTTAAGTAATACTGGAAATACACGAGGAAAAGGGCTTGTAGAGATCTAAAGAATGGATCCTGAAACCAGGAGACCTGATTTTGAACTGTGTGTGGTCTTCCCTGAGACACTAGGATCTCTTATGCTACAAGGATCAAAGTACTAAAAATCTGGAGAGGGACTTTTTACAAGGGCTTCAAGGACAAGGGGAATGGCTTCAGACTGAACAGCCAGCAGGGTTAGATTAGGTATTAGGAAGAAATTCTTCATAGTGAGGGTGGTGAGGCCCTGGCACAGGCTGCCAAGAGAAGCTGTGGCTGCCCCACCCCTGGAAGTGTTCCAGGCCAGGTTGGACAGGGCTTGGAGCACCCTGGGATGGTGAAAGGTGTCCTTGCCCATGGCAGAGTGGTTGGAACACGGTGATCTTTAGAATCCATTCCAGCCCAGACCATTTTATGATTCTCTGTTCAGTAGTTCCAAAAACTTTAGTTTTAGGATCTTACCAGATTGGTTATCTTTAAATAAAGTGGAAGCAAAACAAGTCAGTTTTGGATTTTGTTTAGGGCTAAACAAGGAATAAATGTTTAGACATGTTTTCTCGAGCAGATTGTTCATAGGGATTTCAGAGTTTATAATGAATTGTTTCTAACATGCAGAGGTGCTAAGCGAGACAAAATATCTTGACTGAGATAAAGCTGCCTTCTTCAGGTTTGTATTTTTGAGTAGACAGAAGTGAGGCTAAGCATAATCTAAAATATTTTATCTGAACTAAATTATTTTTGTACATGTGGAACTGTGTCTGGGTAGTCCATGTGCAACTTCATGTGGTCGATTCAGGGAGGACAGAGGGTGCAGAACTGCTGAGATTTGGTGGTTCCAGTGATGTAAAGTCGATCAGAAAACTGCCCGATGAGTGGTGAGTGTGGGTTACTCCCTGCACCCCGGTCCCAAATGTGCAACATTTTTTAAATTATAGGGGTATTCATTAATTGAGTAGGATTTCTCCCTTTTAAGTATTTTTCTACGTAGTAAAAAAATGCATGGAAGGATTTCTATTTTTTTTCACTTCTATTTGCAGGTGACAGTGGGACTTGTATGATGTTAATGTGATTTCAGCCTGTGTAAGAGATGCTGGAATTCACCCTTTAGCAAGTCAGCTAGCTAAATATCCTCGGGATGCCATTTTTAATCTGTATGATTATATTCACTGTCTGTGTTATAATTTGATCAAGAAATTTATGTCTGTGGTGTGTGTTTCATTCCTTTGTTTAATTAAAAAAAGGATCTAGTTGAGCAGAAGGACATAAATCTTACTTGTCTTGGGTGGACAAAGCATGCTGCTCTGTTCAGGTTGCTGGAAATGTGTGTCTCTGCTGAAATATTTGGCTCTCATTATATATCTTGGAGCTCTTATTCTGAAAGTGCTTTCACTGTTTTTTTCGGAAGTGGCACTGAGCACTTTCTCTTCCTGAGATGAGATTTCAATAAGAGAGGCAATACATTGATGGATGATGGCCCTGTGATGGAGTCAATCAGCCAGTGCAGTCATTTGTCTCCTGGGGATACAGGGTAGAGCACATCATTAGCAGCAGAAGGGGAGGCTTTCCTCTGTAATGCTAATAGGGCCAGGGAGCTGGTTGGTGCCTGTTTGCTGCCATCACTCCGTTATTACAGGTGCCTTGCGGAGAAATAAAACCATTTTCGTTTGTTATCTATGGGTGTGGATCAGTTTAACAGAAATGTTTAATAAGCTTTAGGAAATATTTCTGATTCAGCATAGTATTAGCAATTGGTAAACCTGCATCACGTAAAAATGCTGCCCATAAAAATGGTGAATTATTCTGAGGGAGTTGTGTGTGTCTTACTGGTTTTACACACAAGTAACTTGACTTATGTGGAGAAGAATGGCAGCTGTCTGATTTGAAGGACGGTGGGTTTTAGCTGGAGAAGCGTTGAAAGGGAAGCCTGTGGGTTGCAGAAGTTACTGCAGCAGTGTCTGCTGGTTTGTGTCAGAGCAAAAGGCAAAGCACGAGGCAGTGAGGGTGGGTGACCTCTCCCAGGGACAGCTCGGGCTGTGCTGGTGTGTGACAGCAGCACTGAGCTGCCTGCAGGGTACCTTGGTGTGCTGGGCATCCCGTTTTGCCCAGGGAGGGTGGATTAACCTGCAAACTGCTGTTCCTCCATGGCTGCTTTGGTCCTTTCTGGGCTCTTGTGGGGGCACAGGAGTGATCCCATCAGGAGCTCGGGGTGGGCAGGAGTGCTCCTGTTGTGGGATACAGGGCAGCAAACCTTGTGTAAGCAGAGTCTGTGTCCAGAGATGGTCAGTTCCAACAGGGCACACAAGGAAGCTGTAAATGTTGGGAGGAAGGAGTTGTTCCAAGTGGCTGGTGGGTTATTCTGTACCCTCCAGCACTGTGAGCAGGGGGCTGGCAGCTGGGGTGTTGTTTGTTGGGAGGGGGAGGAAAAGAGTTTTAACTTACTGTGAATCTGGATAGTTACACAAGTAACTCATCTGCATCAGTGGACCTGTCTGTAAAGTAAATGTACTATGAAGTCCACATATGGCTTATAAGAGGTAAAGTTCAATTTTGGGAAACACTTTAAATTCTGAAATATCTTCTTAAAAACTGCATGTGAAGTCAGACTTAGCAAACAATGTTTATCTTTGCTCTGAACTGTGTAGATAATGGTTAGAAAAAAAGAGCAAGGGCAGGAACAAATCAAGTGATGTCGAGCTGCAGGAGTGGTGTGGTGGGTATGTTTTGTACACTTCTTTCTTCTGTGTACAGCGATGTCTTCGCTCCTGAAGTGTGGGAGGAATGGCTCAGCTGTTGGGTACTAAAGGCATGGGATTGTCAGAGTTACGCAGTTTTACACAGGGGTTAGCAGAGCGAGGAGCATGCTTCATCATGGGTGTGGGAATACAGGGCTCTGGCAGCAATTAAGAGTCATTAATTAGGAGCACTTATTGCCGGATGTGAGTCAAGTTAGTTCTAAGTTGCTTAACTTCGGAGGTGAAGAAGATGTGATGCATCCAAGATACGCTTTGTTAGTGTCCGTGGGACTGTGGGGCTGTCCACAGGGACAGGCTGGAATAGCAGAGCTCAAACTGTGAAATTTTGAGCTTCATTAGATGACTTATTGACAGTGACAGTTTGGCAGCACCTCTGCCAGCTGGGACCACACATTTGCATTCAGAATTGTAGACCTGTGAAGGGTTCCTTGAGGCTCCTGGGTTGCATCAGCTGGGAATGTCCAAGTGCATGCCAGGAATTTACACTGCTGGGCTGAGAGACACTGAATCAGCGTTCCAAGAAGCAACAGTGAAACTATCTGGTAAGGAAAAGCTTCCTTGTCCCTATGAAGGGGATGACTTTTTTTCCAATTAGAAATTAACAAATTGATAGAAAAGTCAATGACAAACAGAACATGGGTGAATATCGTGCCCATGTGCTGCATACCTGCTCTGTGAATGTGTGGGAGGTCACACCTTCGTGTTTAGCCTGTGCACTTAAAAAGATGTAAAACATGAGGACAGTCTCACTTCTTGTGCCTGGAAGAGGCATTTCTGTTGCCAATGGCCTGGCATGTCAAGCAAGTAATGGAAAAAGATCCATAATAATGTACCTGTTCTAGTTCTCAGGGTTTTCCCTAATGTGTAGGGAGAGTGAAGGATAGCACTGAGCAGTAGTTTGGGTTTATTTCCATCTCTATTTTTTCCCTTCTTGCCATTTTTTTTGAGTTTTAAGCCAGACTGACTTTCCCACTGGCACTCTGAATTCAAAACTCTGAAGCTGTACAGCTGTGTACTACACTTACTTGTTTATAAAATCCTGTCACAAGCATGAGTGGTTTATTTTTTATTTTTTCCACAAAGGTGTAGCATGAGGAGCAGGTTTACTTAGTCACGGGTGTGGGCATATGGACATTGTGCTAAGAAATGAGTTTAATAACAGTTGGTCGCTTTATTTCCGAGTGTGCTGGCATTTCCAAGTCTGTCTTGGTTCAACAGGTAGCTGCTGCTTGGGGAGAATGTGACCTTTTGCTCCTTGCATTGATTTTTTGAGTCATGTCCAGAGGCTGCAGAAGTCAGTGCAGCACTTTGCTGTCAGCTGCCTGGGCTGGATCAGGCCTCCGGGATCGATGCATTGAGAAGAAAGGGAATATATAAGTTGACATGAAACCTCACACAGTTGTCTTTTGTGATCTTGCTTTTTTCCAAGACTGTTCAGGTAGATGTTTTTAACAGATAAAAAAGATTGGAGAAATGTGTTGCATAAAGCCCTGAACAAAGGCTTCAGGGAATAGCGTGGTCTGTGTCCATGTAAGCAGAGGACTCCTTGGACTGCTCGTTGCTCTTGGTCTTCCTGGAGCCTCTAAAGCCTGAACAGGGCCTGAGACTGATACAATTCTGGATCTGGTTCTTTCCTGTTTGTTTTTGGATTAATTTTTTTTTTTTTTTTAAAGAGAGCATCTTGGTGACTAAACATTTTCTTGTTTTCAAGCAGAATGAAACAAAATACCCAGAAAAACCCAAGAGATTCAGCAAATTTTGCAGAGCTACAGTTTTCAATGAGCCTCATCTATGTGCTCGCTTGTATCAAAAAGATTATATTCCTTCTCCCTGGAGTTGTATCCATGTCTTTGCTTGTATAGCCAGCAGATTATGAGTAGGTAAGACAGGTCGATTATTGTGGCTTGGTGCTTTCCCTGCCTGTGCCAGCTCAGGGTATTATCGTTAACAGCTTTTAAAGTAAAGTTCCTCCTGGAAGAATTGCTGGCTCCAGGCAGAAAAAGTTTTCTAACCAGTTCCAAACTACTGGGACTGTTGCATTTTTTGAAATGCTGTTCATCAATTCACAAAACTGCTGCAAGTACACCGTGAATCCTGCATAGCCTGAAGACCATCCTGAGGGTAGGGAGACATAAATAATAGTTTAATTGCTCTGCTGTGTAGCTTATATCATGTTGAGTATATAGAAAGGACTGATTCTAAACAGTGTTTTACTGTAACAATTCTCTGAGTTTGAAGATGAGCATTTATCCCAGTAAAATTTAATGTGGTTTAAAGCAAGACATGCAAATGTTTCTTGACTCGAGTTTAAGTTTAATAAAACTGTTGCCAGTCTCTCAGCTCTCAAATGTTTGGTAATTGTGCTGACTGAAGTCTCTGAGAGTTTTTAAAGGAAAACAGTGTTCTATTGGAAGGAAAAAACTATGTCATTAACACATACAAATAGCTAATAACTATTTTTATATTTCATTGATTAATGAAAAACCATGTCTTTGTGGTTGTTAGCAGATATAGCAGAAATTGAATAATATATTAACATTGTTTTAATTAAGATAATTGATATTCTAAAAATTTGCTTTTGACATCCAGCTCTTAGGCTTGAAATGAATGTCAGACTTGGGCTCCAGGAAAAGATGCTCTTTTCTCAAAACGTGGAGCAAACGCAAGCTCATGAAAATCAGTTAGAATAACAGAGTACAGCCATTGCAAAATATCATTACAATAGTTAAGTAATTACCCCACTGCATGACTTAGCAGGAGGGATAAATAATGCATGTAGGATTGTGTTGGAGCTTGCAAGGAAGATTTCTGCTGGCAGCGTGGCTGGGAAGGGCACAGGCAGAGCACGTGTCCGAGCAGGGTGTCTGCTTGGTCCAGGAGCTGATGGCTGAAACATTTCAGTGCCTGTGAAATGCAAACCAGACCAAATTTTCTCTTTTCCCTCTGAATTTAAAGGTGGCCTTTGAGAAGAAGTCTTCGTTTGCTGTGTTAGCACAGCTTGGCTCCCAGGGCTGTCCCGTGGACAGCATGTCCCAGCCCCTGTCGGAGCTGTGGGTCTGGTCAGCAGGAATATTGGCTCTTTTTGCAGCAGACAGATGAGGGGTTTGATTTGTCTTCCTTTCAGCTAGAACTGAATATTCTGAATCTGTCAGTTGCTGTCAAGAGGATTGTACTTTGGATTAGTGAGCTCCTGGAAGCAGTTTGAATCATTGCAGTTAAAAGCACGCCGAACAGCGGTGTAATTAATAGTTATATAATGTACCCAACAAGCTTAGGAAGCCAGGATGTAACTTGGGAAGAAATACAGCCCTGTGCAATCCCTACATTGCCTGAGGACCACTGTGCATTTAAAGGGTGATGCTTTTTGTCCCAGGACCTTTGTGGTCAGGGCAGGTTTGTTGTTGATGTGTCAGTTCCATCACGAGACTTACGAAAGCACCTTTCTGCACCCTTCCCTTCCTCTTCTCTGATGTTCTTCTCATCAGGCCCTGGTCAAACCAAGAACACCTTAGGCTTGTTGGAACTATTCTTTGCCTCTGTGTTTGGAGAAATCTTCAGCTGCTGTGTAATTATGGATGCCACATGAAATAACTCTCCAGCTCCTGAGAATAATACGCATTTTTGTTGTGGAGTTTTTGAATAGACATTTCAGGGCAATTATGCAATACCTTTCTGCTATGCAGTACCTGTCAGCCCTTAACCACTTGTGTTTTTAGGGGAGCTGAAATGGCTATTGAGCCTTCCAGAGTAGTTTCTGCTTTATGACAAGCTTGAACCTGTCAGGCAAAGCTGTGTATTTCAACAAGGCAGCAGGTGAGTCTGGGCACCTCAGACCTCCTGTCTTGTAGGGATTGGATGGGAGGTGTAATGCTTTCAAGTCTCTTATATTAATGTCTGTGAATATCTTAAGCACACAGAGATGGTGATCAAAATTCTGAGGTGTTGATCTAATTCTGGGTGAGTTTGATAAAAAATTAATGTAATTTTCTTCCTTTAGCTGACTGCTGCACACTTCAGGTGTCTTAAACCTTTGCACTCCAACATCTAAAAATATTTTTGTCTCTTAGTTGATGTGCATGGGTTGTGTTTAGAGACATGGTTTAGTGGTGGACCTGGCAGTGCTGGTCTGTTCCAACCTATGAGATTCTGTGAAAAAGGGAGAATTCTGCTGGTACAAAGTTAGTACTTCTATTTCTAAAAAGGTATCTTATCAAATGGGATTGGTGACTGGCTCACTGGTGATTGATTGGTGATTAATTAGAAAGTAATTCTCATCTCTGAAAAGATCTACTTCATTTTAAAATGTGATACTACTGCTAAGCAAATGTAAGGCTGCCTGCCCTCCTTGTTTTCTGTCTACATTGCTTCCCCAAGTCAGTTTGCTCAATATTCTTTGCCACTGACCTTGGATAATTAAGAAATAAGTCTGCTGTTCTGAGAAGATAAATGCAGCTTCTGTTTGGAATGAGGCTGATTAGCTCAGTTGTGAAAGTGTAATTTAATGTCCATAGTTTCTGGTGGGATGGATTCTGCTCTGCCAGGCTTGATGTCCTTCTTCTGCTCCCTGATACCCAGCTGAAGCTGTTGCTGAAAATCCCCTGGGCCTCCAAGATCTGAAACTTGCAGTGGACCTCTTCAATTTTCAGTGAAAATGAATTTAAGGCTTTTTTTCCTTTCTGAATCACTGACACTTGGAGCATATTCCCAGTGCAAATACAAGGCTGCACCAGGTGGGGGTTTGAGATTCACAGCTGGAGCAGCAGCTGGAGCAGGGGCTGGTGCACGAGGCTGTTCCTGTCCCACACAGGGTCGATGTCACTGCCAGCCCTGTGCACTGGGGGCTGAGGGGAGATCAGAGAAACACCAGTGGAGAAAAAAGGCCAAATCACAAAAAAAACCAAAAAAAGAAGCAGCAAAATTTTTTCAGGCTTGTGAAATTATTTGTCAAAATTTCTGTTGGACAAGTCCCTTGCTCTCTTATTTTTCTCTGTGCTGCTGCTTGGGCTTTATTTTTTACTTCTGTGTTTGCTCTCTATGAGTTACTTGGATTGTTTGTGACTTAAAGTACCTGCTTGTTTACAGTGTGGGGGCTGTTTGTTTTTTAAACATCTTCATGATAATCACACAGGTGCTTGGTATTTTAGTGGGCTTTTTTTCTTAGCCTAGATTTTCTGCATGAGATACTCCACTACTATGTTTGCTCTGGCAAAGTAGTCCAGGCTGAAGATGGTTCATAAAGTTAAAGTTCCATTTTAGTGATTTTTTGGGTTTTGTTTTTCTTTAGCTGGTGTCAGCCTCTTCTTTAGCGCATATACTCTGGTGGTAAATTGTGTATTTTGTCAGGTTGTCTTTTGTTATTAAACTGTGGGGCACTGTTCCTGATGGCATCTTTGGGTGCTGATGTGGTGGCAAGAATTTTCAGTGAGATTTTGAATGGCATGTGGACTCTTAGCTTTTGAAGCCAGATCTGCAGCCTTTAAAATCTTCAAGTCGTCATAATCTTCCCCCCCTACAAAGGTAGAAATTTATTTGGGAAATTGCATAAGACTTGTTATGCAAGCAGTCTCTTTTTAGCCTCAGTGTAAAGTGCATTAGAGAAAAAAGTGTTATTTTTTTTTTTCAAACTCAGGCAGCAAGTGGCACAAAAATCTCACAACTGAGATGTTTTAATGAAGAGAGGTTTTAATGAAGGCTGTGTTGTGTTTTTAACTGAGGTAAGGCAGAGCTGCATGCAGCTCCAGCAAATATTCACACCTGTTTCCACAAAGAGATTTAATTCCCACCGTGCATCCAGTTCTGAGAAATGTTGATTGAGTGGGCAGACCGTGGATAAAATCAACGTAGGTCTGTTAATTGAAATACATTTTTCCTGGAATGTTGCTAGTAAACAACTTCTTAAGTGAAATCTATCCATACCTTACTTTACATCTCATTTAAGGATTTGCTGCTTACCCTCAGTTCTAGGTCATTTTTCACATGTCTGTGCATGTCCTGGAGTAACTCATTTTGTAGACATCTCTCCATTTCCTCTGCAGGTTGGTGCATGGCTTTTTTTGAGTTTTCCTGAGAATCTCTTTTTTAAAAAGAATGAGTTGATACAGTGGAGTATTGCTGTGATGACACTGGACCCCTCATCCACACTGCACCTTTAACTCCACAGCCTTAAAGCACAGTGGCTGCTTCTCTACATCGAGGCTTTTTGTGGGTTTTACATTCAGGTTTTAGCTGTGTGCCTTGAACAAATCTGTTTAGTTGAGGAAGGGTTGTTTCATAATATGTCTGAGTGGTAGAGTTACTCACTTGAACAAAAGAGACTTAAAATGAAGCTGTTAATTGTCACAGCCGGTGACTTTTTTCTATGCATTGCTGCCAGCTGAGAGCACTTTAAACTCCCATCCGAGGTATGAGAAGGCCCATGCCTCTTATCTGCACCTCCCTGAGTAAGGAAAGCAGTTGTTCAATTATTCTGTGTAATTAGTGTGCTTCAATGGGTAGGCAGGTATTAGTTATTCACAGCCTCTGACTGTCTCCTGCTTTTCCAGGAGTGTTTGCCTGCTGGTCTTCCTTCTCTGTCCTGAGGCACCTGGGTGATCCTTACCTGCCAGAAACTGTGTAGTGGGTGGGATGTTCCTAACAGTTGTGAAGAGGGGGAAGTGTAGATCAGTACAAAAATCAGTCCATCTGATATAAGAATGTCTTATCTTACCTAGGTTGAAAGAATTTGAGAGATGCTGTGATTGCAGTAATGAATGAAATATTTAGAATAACTTTTCCAGTTTTGTGTTTCCCATGAAAGCAGGATTGCAAGACTGAGGGCCTGTTTTCCTTCAATCAACTTAATGGAGTTGATCTAAACTAAGCTTCTATCTTCCTGTAGATATCACTGAACTTAAACCAACAGACCATCACAGCCTTAGTCCTACTGTTGCTGCTGCTTTCTGTAAAACGCTTGTTATAGGTATTGCAGCATCCCAAAGGTTTACTCATCACTTGTAATCCAGGCAGGTTGGTTGTACACCTGTGCGTGGTGGGGAGGGTGTGTGCATAAAGGATTAGCATAGTTTAACTGCATGGAGAACTTAATGGTCTGTAAAATTCTGACAAAAAACTGGGACCCTGTGTTATGGGAATGATTCTTCTGTGAGTGGACCAAAGGGGAATAAATGACGTGATGTTCTTGCTGATATGAAAAAAGAAATACAGAAGATTTTGTTGCTGGAACGTGTGTTATAAAAGCAGGTGAGCATGAAGCTATTGTGGTGTTTTTTTGTTTTTGAAGCCATGAAGAAATAGCTTGTCAAAAGCCTGTGTCCTGGTTTTGCAGTGGGCATTGTGCATGCTGCCCATTAACAGGTTCACTTCTTTTGACTTTATCATTCAAGGTTCTTTTATGAGTTTATTGGGTATTTAATGTCACTACATGTCAGCCATTGAGATGGTAGCCTTTGAGACAATATCTGTTTAAATTAAAAATCACTTTCCTGAGAAACGCCTTTTCTGGGAGACTTCTTTTACGAAGTACTGTGATGGGAGTCTGTCTGCTTAGGTGAAGCTTGTGTTTTAGCTGCTACTGTAAAGGGGACTGTTGGGGCAGTACAGTGGTGGAAAAGCACATTGCTTTTCTTGCTGGCTGGGTGTACCTGAGATTAGGGGAATGATAGACCTGGATTTATACCTTAATGCAAACACACCATTCCCAAAGGAAGCAGAGGAAAGAGCACTGCTGTGGATGTCAAAATGAGCAAAAGATGTTTGGTGTCCAGGTTTCTGCTACAAATGTATTTAAAAGGTTCACGCTACTCGTCCTTCAGCCCTGATCCCTCAGTCAGTCTGTTGCCTGTGTAAGGCAAAAGAAGTTCACTTGAAGCTGGTGGAATTGGTGTCACTGAGGTTAAACTTCAGTGTAGGATGTATTGTCTGAAATGCCACCGAAGTGCATTTGTCTGTGAGCAGAGGAGCCAGATGCTTCCCCAGCGTTTGGTATCTGTACCAGCATCTCTGGGAAATGTCTGCAGCCTCAAGGGAGGGAGCAAAGGATTCTCTTGCAACTCACGCTGGTAGTTTTTTATCTGCTGTGTAAGTAGCATTTAAGCTACATCAAGCTTTGACTGTGTAACTTGTTGGCTTTTCCCTCTTCACCTCCACTACCCTCTTTGAGCTTAATATGACACTTGGGGTCAAAAATAGGAATTCTTTTCAAGGAAGCTCTGAGGTGATTTGCTACCTTTTCCTTTAGAGAAGGCTTGAAGCTTTTTCCAGGTTCACAAGGACACAGCTATCTGTGTTTCAAAGAGCAGCATGTAGTGGCTGTCGGGATCAAGGGCTACTTGTTGGTTTTGGATGGAGCTGCCTGCCCGTGCTGCTCTGGCTGCCACCAGGAGAGGGAAGGAGCTGAATAAACAGGGAAACTGTGAAATAAACAGAAACAAAACCAAACCAAGCCCCTGCCTCGGGGTGTGGGCTCAAGTCAGTCAAGCGGACTTTCTTTTGTTAAAAGGAGGCACATAAAAGCTTTTCTGCTTTTGTTTTTCTGCCATAATGATAATTTCCATGTGTTTTTCTGTGGTATTTTATTGCTTTCGATTCCTTCCTAGGAAACTTAGTGGAAAATCAAAGAGTTGTGTTATTGCAGATGAAGGGGTTGTTTCAACCTTTCCTGTCTCACGTACCCCTGTGTTTTTAGTAGAGTTGACCGATTTCAGGTGTCAGTTTAAGCCTTCATGTTTTTCCAAGTTGCTACTTAGCTTTTAAAGGTGTTAAATAGACTTTTGGGTTCCAGGTCAGGCTGTAAATACTCATGCTGGGGCTTCAGTACTTGGGATTTTTCTCACTGTTCAGCGTGGGTGTTGGAGCTGCTGCTGTGCTGGTGTCAACCCCTCTGGCTTTGTGGGTTCATCGTGGGGAATAGGTTTGGGAAATGGGAATGGCAGGAACAGGCAGGGCTGTCTCATGTAGGCAATGCAGACAGATGGGGAAGGGTTGTTTGGTTTGAATCCTGGCACTTGCTGCTGCTCTAAGTGACCCTGGAGATTATGAAAAGAGATGGTGATGAGAAATATTTTCTTGTTTTTCCTCTAAATGGTTCGTGTGTGTGTAATTGCCAACAAAGTTCTGCTTGTGTTCTTCTACTCCCCACTTTTGATGCAGTGTGCGGGCAGGAGCTCCTTAGGAAGTGGTTGCTCAACTCCGTTTTCCGCAATGCGTTCGAGTAAAAACAAGGTTCTGTTTTTAGCTTGCTTTAACTTGGAAATTCTACTGATAAACATTTAGCTGCACAAATCCAGTAAGAAATTAGAGGAGGAAGCAGCATAACATAGTAGAATCCCACTGAGTCATTTTTGTAAATCTCCAGAAGCGAGTAATTTCTCTAATCTGGTAGATGTGTATCACCAGTGGGGTGTAGTCCCAGAGCTCAAAAAAACTTCCCCTGTAGTTAAATGGAAATAAACCCTAACCAAGGGATATCTTAAAAAATATACCTGAGGCTGAGGTGCCTGGTTATTGTGATGCTGGGAGCTGGATGATTCACTTAAACCAAAACCCAGCTGAATGGAGCTTAGTAGTGTCTTTCCTATAGTTGTTTTGTTACCATGTTTGCTATTCTAAAATAATTGGTACGTGTTTATTAGCACCAAAAAAAAAAGTTTGTAATATGTTGTCTAAAAATCCCTGTATTTAGTTACATGGTTGGTAGTTTTATGTTTCTCTGCTTATATAATTCACAAAATATCTGTAATATGACATCGGATATAAAGTAGAAAACCTTGGTGTGTCAGGGGAGTGTGTGTTGTCTGAGGTTGTAGAGGATGCGCCATGTGCTGTGCTTGAGCTTTCTGTTCTTTTGTTGTACAGAGGAAGTGAAACTTCAGCTGTGTTCTGTGTATTCTTTTCTTCAATTTCCAAGTAAGATCTCTGCTGGCTTCTGTATTTCATTCATCTACAAACCAGTTTCACTTTCATGACACTTCTTAGTTACACATGGTGGTAAATTTGCATTTATTTGCTATTTGCATGTTGTGGGGTATTTCCTGTTGTACGTTCATCCTGTTAGAATTTACAGCGGGATTTACAGGGGTGATGCATTGTCTCACACCTAAAAGTATCTCAGTATATCTTCTATACAGAAAAATGCCCAAGCCTCATTTCTTTCTGCCCTGACTAATTGCCAGGCATAGGGACAGTTTAACAACCCCTTAAACCCATGAGTGAAAACTGACTTAGTCACAAATAATTTTTGAGCCCGTATCGTTGAATTTTCCCTGTCATTATTTAGTTTAACAGAAGGTTAAAAAGAAATTACTCAGATCTATATTCTTGATGTGCAGATTTTGAGTCATTGCAAGACAACAGTCAAGTGAGGACGGATGTTTTGTACGAGAAAGCCTTGTGTTGACTCTCCAACCTTTGGTTAAAGGATCGTGCTGGATGCTGCAGTTCTTCCCTCACGTATTTGCCTCTCGGAAATCAGACGGTGGCAAACACCCAGACACTCACTTCTGTACCTCCTTTTCCACCAGTGCTGGGAAGTGAAGTAGCTGGAAGTGTTGGGAGCCGTCGGCCGTTGCCATGCGCACGCCGCCGGGGCCGCTTCGCCCCGAGACTGTGCAGCTGACAGAGCGCATTAGGCTGACAAACCCACACGTGTTGCGGGTCAGGCCGGCTGCCAAGAGCTCCGCGCTCGGCCAGCGGGGAGAGGAGCATTAGGAATCCCAATAATCCGCACATCAGTCTCTGTGTGCTGCCCGGTCAGTGGAGACCGAGCGAGCGAGCTGCGGAGAGATTGTGGGTATTAAGTGGGATGGGTAATGAAAGGCTGTGCTGGCGCTGATGTGAGAGTCTTTAAATGGAAAATGACTTTAAATGATGGTGCCAGGGCAGTTGGAGTGATTTGCCGCTGGCACAGGATCACAGTGTAACCGGTAGTTTTCAGTGAGACTAACCACTTCTTCAGGATGGAATACCAGAGTTGTTTGGAAGAATTAAGAAGCAGAGGGGAAAAGAACTCCTCAGTGAATTCACTTGCCTTCCCTCCTAGGGACTTGTATCAGATTGATGGCAATTCAGGATTTTGGTTGGGTGTGTTCATGTATGTACAAATAAACACAAGCTACGTGAGTGTAGGCAAAGCTGCAAAAGAGGAGTCACCAGGATGAAAACCGTGTTAGGACAATAAAACCAGCATTTTAGGCTCAAGATTGTCTTGTCTGAGAACTTTCTTGATAAATGATTGTTTGTCTGGACAAGTAGTTATCGTTGTTATCCGCAGATCAGAAGCTGGCTTGCAGAGAACTCGGAAATGTTTCTGTTGTTGTAATTAGTTATTCCTGGCTTTTTGTTGTGTAGGAGAGCAGTCTCTGCTAGCCTTATTTACAAAAGTAGTTGAGTTTCCCTGCTCTACATGGTGCTAGGCACATACAGGTAACTCACACTGGTACTCCAGGTGGGAACCAAAGTTTACCAAGTAGCTTCTAAGGTTTTCTGGCTAGTGGGAGGAAGAGCTTTTGAACTAAGTATTGCAATATTGTTTCCTGGCAAATTCTGAAACCACCTGGGTCAGTTCCTCACACCCAGGAGTAATAATTCTGAAAGCAAAAGTTTCTGTGCTCTGGGGCTGTGGTGTTCCCACGGTGCCTGCACAGCAGCTATGGACGGCAGCCTGACTTTCCCTGCGGCTTTGCCGGGCAGCGGCAGCGTGTGCAGGATTGCTGAGCCGCCGGCATGGGGCTGGACACCCCCAAATGTCACTGCTACATCTGTGTTCACTTATCACATTGTGTTCAGAGAACACAATGGGGAAAAAGAGCTCCTCTGAGCACATGGTGGCCTTTTGAAAATGCGTGTCTGCCTGCCCCGTCCTTCAGAGCGGCTTTTATTTCTTGGTGTGTTTAGAAAAACAAGCTGGGTTATTGAGCAGTGGGGTTTTCTCTAAACCCCTGGCAGTGACCTTTTCACTGCTGATGGTGCAGGGACAGAGGTGAAGGAGTGGCTGGGGTACCACTTACTGGTGCCAGTGGGATCAGCTCCATGTGCTGTTCCCGGGCAGTGTCAGCTCCGCCTTGGAGCAGCCCTGATGTCTCTCTCAAAGTGCACGGCTGCTGGGGCTTTGTCATATAGCTGCATTCCTGGTTGTTCAAGGGCTCTTGAAATGTCGCTTTCATATGAAAGGAAATCCTATCATTGATGTTCTTTTAATAAAAAGGAGGTTTGGCTTGCTGGAAAAGCACAGTTTTTGCTCATTTAGGTAAAGCCTGCAGTGTCTGATGTTGCTGAATTAAAATTGCTGTCTTGCTCAATTGGCTTTTTTTTTTTTTTTTTTTCCCTTTTTTTATGGCATCCCTAGAGATTTAGGGCTTATTAAGTCTATTCAGAATCTGTTGTAGAAATGGTAGTTTCTCATTTGGCTTCTATCTGGACTTATTCTGGTTGATAAATGATAGAGAAGTCTTCATTTTTAAGTGTATAAAATAAGTGTCATGCAAGCACAGTGGAATTTTGCTCTGATAAACCAGCCTACATATTTTGAGGGCAGTGTGCAAGAGTTGCTTAGTAGAAATTATTTCATTGTTTTCAAGAAACGCCATTGTGCCTCTGTATCCACTGGTTGGGTATTCAAGCGATTTACATTTCTCAAAGAGTAAATATTGTGTGCATTTAAGCATTATTCTCCAAATTCTGGACTGATGAGAGGGGGTCAATTTGAGAATTTAACTGACTTTTTTTGTTGTTTTTGTGGGGAGCTCATTTTCTCTGCATCTCTCCTTTTTGTTCCTTATTTTCCAAGTTTGGTCTCTGTCCTGCTGTGATTTTGAAGTGTGAGATTTGAGTATCCCCAAACCTGGAGGCAGATGTTCACAGATGGGACATGTCAAACTGGATTATATGTGACAATTTCCATTACTGGTCAGGATTTCAGTGTCTGAAACAAAAATGTATATATTGGCAGCAGTGATAAGCCACTTTTATAACACTGAGTTTGGTGTTTCTAGCTTTAGTGTTTTTTGTTATTTGAATTTATAATACAATAACCATGAGCAGTTGCTTTGGGGAATCTACATGTTAAATTTTTATCAGACTCATTTATCCCCTCATGCTGCCAACTGCACTTTGTTACTCAACAGGAAGTTTTGAGCCAGTTCGCTTTTCTCAGGATTGCACATAACTTAATAAACAGTTAAATGGGAAGAAGTATTTTAAGTAATTGTTTTTGTTGTAAATCTGTGTATTTTATTATACACATCTTAGTTGCTGCCAGCTTTATGAACTGTTTTCAAATTTTTGCTAGTGAGAGCAGCTTATTTTTGTCAAGCCAGTAAAATGGCCTTAGTTTTATCATCATTCTGGTGCTTGTAGGCAAGTAAATTTTGTGCTGAGATCAGTGATTTTCCATAACAACTTTCTATGTCCTTGTAAATCATGGAACATTTGGTATTTTGCAGCAAGGTATGGCCACAGATGAAAACATCAGAAGCAGCTGCATGATAAACTTTACTCTTTGGGTGTATGAACTACCAATTGGAATTTTCAGTGATGGATTAAACTGAAGCTCCGAGTGGATCTGTGATGGGTCAATAGCATGTGCAGGGCAGTTGCAGTAAGTTTCCAGAAATGAAGCTTGTGCAGCATTTGCAACAGACAGCTATAAAATTCTTGGTGACCAAGGAAATTCACATTCCTAAGCAGAATGGTTTTGGAATGTCGAGGCCATCTTTTCAAGTTTGGGCCGGTTGCATCTCATTTCAGTTGTGGTTTTTGTGTATATTCACATAATTCTTCTGCTGCTGTAGAACTTCTTCCCTGTAAATGCAATAAATGAATAGGAAGCAATGCTCTTTCTGGAGTGCATAGCCATGGACCTCACTACTGCTGGTGGTAGAGGGCAAGAAGGGGAGTTGTAAAGTTGTTTTTGTTCAGCTGGAATTTAGGGTGGTGTTGCAATTGCCAATTGATGCTGTTTTAATCTATTACATATTGCGAGCTTTCTTTTAAGCAGAAGAGATGTATTGTGCTGTATTTTCTTAATTTATGATTTTTTTTAAAATGGACCATTAAAACATCTTAATAGGAATTTATTTTTTTTTTGGTGAAATAATGGAGCAAGAAATCATCTGAAAACTTTTGTCTTACAGAGTCATAGAATTCTGGAATAGTTTGAGTTGGAAAGCACCTTAAAGGTCATCTTGTTCCAGCCCCCTGTGATGGGCAGGGACAGCTTTCACTAGACCTCATCCAACCTGGCCTTGAATACTCCCAGGGATGGAATATTTCGTATATACTCATGAATCAGAAGTAGTAATTCTATAGTATTTGTAAGCATAATGAAGTTGCGATCACTTGAACAGTTCTGCTTCCCCATCAAATGAGACAAAAATGGTTTTAAAATGTGGTAAATTTGGTGTTTTGCCAATTCTTTACTAATTTTACACTAAATTAGAAGTGTGTTGAACTCCTTACTTAAGAAAATGTTATTTTTTAAACTAAAGCAGAAAAAGCTATTTCACACATTTCCCCACTCTAGTCCTTAAAAGATGTTCCTATTGGAAGTTAATTCCAACAGATGAATACAGAACAATCCTTACCAAGAGTACCCAGCTCTTCAGCACTGTCCTGCTGGGTGTGGTGTGTGAGTGTATTATACACACCCAATGTATATATATGTGAATATATTTATTTATACACTCCCCAATGGCAGGGGAGCTGTGCAGGTGGGCACCACACAGGTGTGGGGGCTGCAGCTCCAGGGATGGAGCCGAGCCTGGCTGGGAGCATCCAAGCAAAACTTTTCCAGGGATTTGGGCTACTCAGAGACAGCAGTTGTGGGATGAGCCTCTGATGGGCAGCCTTGGGGCTTTCGCTGGCACTCATTAGCTGCAGATTAGATAAAAAATGATCTCTCAGATGGGTGCTACAGGTGAGCAGACAGCTGAGGCTGCCAGCACTGGCTGTGCTTCCAGGCAGGCTTTTCCTCTGAAAGGAGGAACAGCAGCCTTTCTTCCAGAACTTCAGCATGACTTTTGTTTTGCCTCCTGCAGACACAGTAAGTTAAATTTCACGGTATTAGCACTTAAGTAAACGTCGGGCTCGGTTCCAATAACTGATACTCAGCGTTGTTGCTCGTCATCACTGCTATTTTCAATCCTCACTCGGTAGCAAAGACGCCTCAAGAACAACTTCTGTTTAACTCTTGCTTTTGGCTCCCTGGTCTCCAGAGTGTACAAAAGTTGCTGTTTGCTGCTGTCTTAAAACTGCTTGGTATTGGGAAATCCCCACAGAAGCACATCAGAATAAACCTGTGGTCCAAAACACGTGCACCATGCAGTGTTAGATACCTGTTTTTTAATTATTTTTATGGTGGTGTGTGATAGGCATGGACAAGAAGCAGAGCCCATGGGACTTGGTAAAACAGACTGAGATTTGTGGTCACTCAGCTTCAGCCCTTTTTAACCAGAAAACCTGCTTGGTGATTTATCAATTTCCCTGTGGAAAAAAAACAACTCAAAACAAACCCAGAGAGGCCAAACGCTTGCAAAAATGCAAACAGTGATGCTTCTCTGCTGAAAATTTTCCAACAAATTCGCAAATAGTCCCATTCTCTGGCTCAGGGTTCCTTTCTTGCTGGCAGCCCACCAGGTCCTAAGTCCAGCTGTGCAAGAAGCACCATATAAGATGCTTTTTAATTTGATGGAGGTCAGTGGTCCAGATTCACTTTCATGTTTGAATTTGTGGTGGTGCCAGCAAATGGTGTTTGCAGTTTCCAGTTCTGTACTGTGGTAGATTGGTGTTTTGAGGAATTCTGTGAGTACTCCACTTCAGGGTGGCAAAATTCTGGTCAAACTGCTTCCAAAAATATCTTGCAGCCCTGACTTTGGATTTTTGTAATGGGATTATATGGAACAATGTATATTAACAAAGAACTATAAAGGTATTGCAAAACCTATTACTGCGCTGTTGAGCAGTCGTAGTGAAATAGTTTATAGAGCAATTCTGGGACTCTCTTGGAACTGTTCTTGCATATTTTCACTGAAAAAAAAAATCAGAAACGTGAGCTGCAGAATCTGTGCAGTCACAACTCTGGGAATAAATCTTTTATTTATAGACTTTGATTTGTAAACATGCCCAAATATTTAAAAATAAATAGTGCTGAGGCTCCTGTAGCAAGCAAGAATTGAGTATTCTTTTTACAAGCATCATTCAGAGTCTCAACTCTCCTCTGGTAGTACTGACCAGACACTTCCCAGCAACCAGTAATGCCTGTCCTGTTCTGTATATGCAGGTGACAGCTTGCATTTCATTTAATAACTTTCTCATTCTTACTTGATTCAAAAGAAAAGTGGGAAAAATAGAAGAAAAGCAGGTTTTCATCCAAAAAGACGTAGATCTGGCAGCTTTGTGTGAGCCCAGTAAATATTAACTACTGCAAATAATTTTGAACTTCTTAAAGTTTCCAAACGTAAGGATGGGATGGGGTGTGGGGGGAGGGTAAGGATTGTGAGAAGTGACCTGAAGTCTAAAAACTTCTGGTGGGAAAACAGAAAGTTTAAAACACTCTTCTGAAATGTGAACAGCTCAAGGTTTGTTGTCATGACCAGGAGCAGTTATCAGCAAAGCTGAGGCTTCTTTATCTCTGTGTTGCCTGTTCTTGACTCCTCCAAGGAGGTAGAAGACAGGGGGCTGGGTGATCAAGGCGGGCTGAACAGTTTTGGAGGTAGCTGTACACTTTTAAATATACTTAGTTTATTTTGTGACAGAGTTGCTTGCTTTGTGTGAAGCTGTTATTTTCTTTCATGTTTTTTCTAAAATATTGGGACTTACACCCAGAGTCCTTCAAACATGTTGCTGTGCCCAGCACCTGGGGCCCACAAGTGGGTGTTCCTTAGATCAACTTCTGTATTTTTAAACATCTGTCTTCTAAATAAAAATACACTGCTAGCATGTCAGTGTTAAAGGAAAAATCCGTTCCTTCAACAAAATATTTCTCAGTAACGTGTTTCTTGCAGTTTGTCCTTCTGGTCTTCTTTTGCTGTTGTTATTGTTGCTTTGTACTCCTGGATCACATGGGGAACTTGAGAGAAATGTATACAGCTTCCGTACTGCTTTGCAGTTCTACGCTAAGGACAATGGGTCAGTTCATCCTTGTTCTTCTTGCTAAAAAGGACCATGTGGTCATCACAAATGAGCTGGAAAATGTGCATGGAGGAATGGGGGCT
Organism: Pardalotus punctatus; assembly: GCA_013400915.1. Taxonomy (NCBI): domain Eukaryota; kingdom Metazoa; phylum Chordata; class Aves; order Passeriformes; family Pardalotidae; genus Pardalotus; species Pardalotus punctatus. Next base: position 21,813 of record VZTX01017508.1, on the reverse strand, counting down.
CACCCCATCATGTTTATAGAGTAATTTCTCCAAAGCTTTGGTTCTTCTGGATGTAAAATTCTTTTGAGGAGACGTTAATTTAGTTTGTGCTCCTGGGTTGGTTTCTAACCCTGCTTTATGCTCAGAAGGATGTTTGTTTTGTTATTGTTTCGGCACTAACTGTTTTATAAACACAGTAAATACTTTTAGTCTTGTTTTTCTTGAGCAAAGATATATTCGTGTGTGACCGGGGTTATTAAAATAATCATGTACTTCACACTGCACAGTGCATGAAACACATTTTCTCAAAGAACCGTAGAACCGTGCAGAGGTCGGCTGGTATCGCCGCGTGCATCAAAGCCAGAACAGCATGAAATTATCCAAATCCTCCCTACTTCACGTTACATGAGGCTTTTGACTCTGAAATCCCGCTCGATGCCACTTTCATTATTCTGATAACATAGATGTAGGGAAGTCAGAGCAGTTGTAATTAGATCCACGTTCCTGGGGATTGCTGGAGTCCCTCAAGGTCTATGTTGCTGTAGGGATAAAGCCCAGTCCCTTCCCCATTCCATGGTGTCTGCAGGAGGAAGGTGCCTTCCCTTTTCTCAAGGCAGAGGGGCCAGAGAAATCCCAAACACATACAGAAATTAGAGTCACATGAAAAATGAGGTGCAGTTTATCCTCCTACATCCCTCTTGAAATCCAGGTCTGGGAAAGTCCTGTGTTGGATGTGCAGTGATTTGTGCTGCTCCGCTCCTAAGCCTGGTTGTGGGGTTACGAGTGGAGCAGCAGAATTCCTGGGTGTCCATGCTCTGGGTTTGGTCCTTGGGCTTTAAAGGGAAGCGTTGACATACAGAAGAAAATGCAGGTAGTGAAACACTACTTGCCAGATGCTTGAATTTAGAGTTTGGTTTTTAATTTTTAATTTATTTAAAGAGCACAGCAATGTAGGCAGGGAGCCCTGCAGAAGAGTCCTGCATTTATTCTACTTCCCATGAGCCAGACATCCCAGTGTCTCTTCATATAGCAATCTGAGGGTACAATATTTGCATAGAGTGTATATATATATTTGTGTATTTGCATATAGTATGTATTTGAAGGCACACTGTTTCAGTGTTTTGCATTCTGTGAAGTCTGTTACTAAAAGGTGGTACAGATTATTTGTGTGCATCATTTACGGGAGCTGATGGTGAAGAGACCCAGGTGACACAGCCGTTCTTAGAGCAAATACATTTCAGCTTTTTCAAGCAGCAGCGTGTCCTTGCTGCAGAGGTCGAGTTGTTTTGCAAATATCTGCTCCTGGGATGTAAACTACAGTTCAATTAATGTGAAACAATTTATTTGCCTGTACCTAACTTTGAGAGCACGGTTTAATTTCATTTAATTGCTCTTAGTTTTAGAGGGGGAGAAGAGAATCCTCTTCATGCCGTAAAAAGAAAAATTATGATATGCATTTGTTTGCCACGTCGGTGTTGGATCTCTACTCAGTCTTTACTCCGGCTGTCACCTAAATTAAGGGAAAATTGCCCAAGCAAAGCATAACTTTCACAGTTATAAAGTTCACGTAGGAGAAGACACACCTATTCCAGGTACTTGCATTGAAAATTCAAGAACTAAGTCTGACACTAGGTATTGCATCTCTTTGGTTAATATTTGGGAAGTTGACGCTTTTTAGCTGTGGGTTGTGAGTAGTGTTGATACTTCCAACTTTCTCTTAGTGTACAACCTAGTTGCTCCTTAAGTGTGAGTGCTGGTTAGAAAGCTTGAAGCGGCTGAGTGAGGGTTTGATTTTTGTCACTTAGATGTACTCCTTGTGCACCTGGACAGTGTAATGTTGCAGAAAGTAAACTGATGAGAAGATTTTGGGATAAAAAATCGTTAATAGTTGTTTCTGTAGCTGTTTATTCTTACAAGTAAAATTTAGGAGTAGTTGCAACTTTCTTTTGAGATTGTTCTGCCTAAGTGATAACTATTATAAAAATGGTGTATTTGGGTTGAGGCATTCTCTTTGGAGGTGGCCAAATAAATAATTTTTGGTAGGCAGGGAAACTTGGAGTAAGTTTTGGATGTTGCAGCTGCTTTACTCAATTGTGGTTCCCTATGGTTATAGTTTGCTGTGGTTAAGAACGTGCTGCTCAACTTGCTTTGCTTGGCTTTTTAGTAAAAGGCTTTTAACCAGTGTGTCCTGGCGGCAGTGGCAGCGTGGGCCTTGCTTGAAGGATTTTATTACTCCTATTATTGTTACTATTACTATGCCAGTTACTTAAATTACCTGTTTTTGCCCTTTTTCTAAGCTTGCTGCTGGCTTGGTTGAAACTGTCAGATTAGGAACTGGAAAGTTGTTGGGTTATTTACATTATTTAAAAAGAAATCTGTTCTAGTAGTGCAGCAGATCTTTAAAGATACTCAGAGTTGACCAAAGTGTCAGCAGCTTTGTGGTCCCTTCCTCCATGAGCAGGGCTGGCTCTCTTTTCTGAAGGTCCCTGCCTGCTTCCTGCTCTCTTCCAGTTTTGGCTTTGCCCTCGCCAGCAAGCCATCCTGGTGGGTAAGAGGGAATATGTAAATATGGATTTTGCAGAAGTTGTGCTGGTTAGGTCAGTGGCTGGCCAGAAGATGATAAAACTTAATAAATGCAGTGTGCTGTCACAGGCATGGATAAGGAGGGCACGGGGCAGTCTCTCCACAGGAGTGCTTTAAGGCTGGTCCTGTTGGCATTCCAGCCTTCTCTAGGGAAATACAGTGTGACATATTTATTTAGGTTTGGTGTTTATTTTAGTTTACATTTTAAAATTTGTGTGTTTGTTCAAGCAGTGCAGCACTCCTGCAACAAGAAGGGCAGCTCGGCAGCTGCACACGTTGGGCACAGGGCTTGGAAATCACATCACAAGCAGCGCATCAGAGTCATACAAAGTTTGAAACACCCTCAGAGTCATGAATTGGGATTTCCCGTGGATGGCTCAGGTTTCTGACTTAGCTGGTTGTGTAAACAGCAAATAACTGTAAGTCTGGGCAGAAGTGGCAGCTTCAAGCAGTGAGGTTAATCACGTATGATCATGCAGGGAGATGGTATCTGCCCTCTCTTTGAAGATTTCTTGACATTTTATCTTTTTTTTTCAGTAGGCGGTTAGCAGGTTGCTTGACACAAGTTACTGTTGTCAGCTTTTAGTGTGGTTGCATCAATCTGAAAATCTTTTCCATGTAGCCAAACCCATTCTTTTTACGTGTTTATTCTCAGTCACACGGGTAGAAATTGCTGTGTACTGGATTTCAAGGATGCTAAATATCTTCACTGTTCTGTGGAACAGGTAACTGCTTGATCTGATCTACTAAACACTTCAATATCATGGTTATTTAAGGCTGCAGACCAAATCATGGTTCACTCATATGTATGCAGGTTGTAAGCATCAAGGGAGATACAGTTTCTATGCTGGGTGAAAAGTCCAAATGCCAGAGGTGTTGGGATGGGTCAGGGGCCTGATTACAACCTGTTGCACAGACTTTATAATAATTTGTGGTAGTGAAATGAGATAGCTGGGTACATGTGGCTTCAGTAAGAACGTCATGGGACGACCATTATACAGGAAACCAGCACCAAGAGAGACTTAGCAGATACTTGGATTTTCCCATGACAGGGAGTAGAAATTCTGTGAGTGTTACATTGCCTGTATCATCTCTCAGTGCAGATGTTATGTGTAAGCAATTAATGTTTTATACCTTTCTTCAGCACATCAAACCACTAAGTAGGTGCTTGAAATCTCTCTAGATGTTTGCAGTAAAAGCTGGGTGCAGGTACAGAGCTCTGCAGCACAAACCCCTGGGGTTCTGTGTGCCAGCTGTAGAGCTGATGGTACTTGGGTGCAGCTTTCACTGACAATCTGTTGTAGTCTGGTCTATGTACAAAATTTGAATTGTATTTATGAACAATTTAATAGCTCCGGACAAGCCTGAGCAACTGTTGCAATTAGTATTTGGTTTATTATGGACAACTGATGGAGGTGGTTACCTGCTTTTGTTCCTCTCCCACAAGCTGTGTGGACACAGGCAGCATAGATCTTTTGGCATGTTGAAGGGATCAAGTCAATCATGAACAGTCAGAATATTCAGAGTATATAAATTGCTTTGTGATGTGCCAGGGGGCAGAGTTGTCAAGAGAGGGCATTAGAGTTTGGATGAGGAATGCAGGAGAGACAAAGGTACCAATTCCTGCAGGATATGTGAGGACCAAGAACCAAGGTATTGGTTACATCAAAGCTCTTCTGTGTGTCAGCCTTAATTTGCAGTGGAAGCAGCCTTTGAAAGGCAGTTTGTGTTTTTTGTCTGAGCACGCTGGGGACTGCAGACAATGGTGTGAGGCCGGTGTGTCGGAGGCTGGCACGGCCATTCCAGTGCCAGTGTGAATGCCCACTTGTCTCCTGTGCTCCTGCCAGCCCTCGGGACAAAGTCAGCTCAGTTACCTTTGCTTGTTCTTTGTTATTTGTGCAAGGTTTGCTGCTGCTTTACCAGAAGCTCATTTGAGAAATTAAATTGAAAGATACGAAGGAGGCTGATGTTTATCTGGAAACTTTTTTTGTCACGTTCTGTTCCTTTGTTAAAGGGTAGCCACAGTTCATGGCTGGCAGCTTCTTGAAAGCTGCTTTTTCACTATTGTCCCCCCAAAACTGGCTGTGATTTCATGACATGGATGAAGAAAGCATGCATTATACTTAAGAATGTTAGATGCAAAAACCTGACCGAACAGCAGTTCTGAGTATTTCTTTCTTGTAATCAAACAAGACAGAAATGTTAAAACAGTAATACTTGACATCAAATAAGGGTTCTTTAAGTGGAGTGCTCTTCCCTGGTTGCTGAAATAAATCTTCATACTGCTCTCAGTGTAGTTATTTTTACTGTGTAAAACTGACTATAGATCTCTCTTTTCATTGTCATTGTAGAAAACCTAGAATAAACTCTCAGCTGGTGGCACAACAAGTTGCCCAGCAATATGCAACCCCACCACCACCTAAGAAGGAGAAGAAGGAGAAAGTGGAAAAACAGGAGAAAGAAAAACCTGACAAAGAGAAGGAAATCAGTCCAAGTGTTACAAAGAAGAACACTAACAAGAAGACTAAGTAAGTTTGAAGGATGCGGTATTCAATGTGATCTGACTTCAGTAGCACTGTACGTTGGTTAATTGTGCAGTTAAACCAACATCATAATCTCCCTCTTCCCTCCAATTCTCACAGACCAAAGTCGGATATTGTGAAAGATCCTCCTAGTGAAGCAAACAGCATACAGTCTGGGAATACTACAACAAAGACCAGCGACTCAAATCACACTTCAAGGTAACTCTATGCTAAAGTTGAGCCTTTGGTATCTGAGAACTGTGTTAAAAAGCAAACACTTCTTTTTTTGACCCACAAGCACTTAAACACTCTGCTAGTGAGGACAGATTCAGGCTTTGGAAATATTAATTCTCTTGTCCACTCTGTTTTCATTTCTCTGCTAAAATAATTGTATTGTCAGTTGAGTAGTAATGCTTTTGGCTGTAAACACAGTGGGGGAAAAACATTAACCAGCAATCGTATCAAATTCTTATCATGGCTCGATAGCAGTAACAAAGGTTACTTTTTTACTTCCGTATCCATAATTCAGTCGCTGTAATTGTCAAGATAATTCTCCAAGTATACAGGAGCTAAGTGTACATGAACAGATTTGCTGGGATCTTGCTATCAACAAAAAGCATAAATGGCTGGTTTGATATTTGTCTAAGTTTGAAATGAGTGTATGGAGAGAGGTTTGTTCCTAGTCTTGCCTGTACTGTTCTTCCATTTCTTAAATCAAAAATTCAGCATCACAGAACACTTTTTATATTATTGAACTTGAGAGCTGCAAGAGGCAGAACTGAACTGGGTGCTTTGCCTATGTGGGCTGTATAAGAATTGCATCTCTTTAAAATAAGTGTTTTATAGTGAAATCACATGAACTGAGGCAGTATTAGCTGCAAGCCCTTGTAAAGCACATGGGAAATATGGTTGGCACTGCTTTTGCCATTCAAGTTGGCAAGGTATGACTGCAGAAAACTCTTGTCTTGGAAGTTTTCAAATAATAGCGTGAAAATCTTTAATAAGAGGGAATATCCTTTGCACAGTAACCCACTGGAATGTAGTGAGGGCAGTGTGAAATTTGCTGTGCTACAAGACTGAGCTGTTTGCAGGGACTGCTGTTAACTCTTCATCAGCCCCCAAAGATTGAAGTGTTCTGTCCTGATTTGATTACAGAGAGGCAGCTTTAGTACAATGACTTTCTTGTCCTCTTCTTCTTTAAATGGTACATATTCTGAGACTTAGGTTGCAGGAGACTCGATGCACTTGACTAATGACATAACATTAAATTGAGAGATTACATCAAATAATTGTTTTTACTCGTTGAAGGAGTCACTCTGTCTACTGCAAAGTCTTTTAGTCCGTGTTTTGTGGCAAGCTTTTGTCAGTCTTAATTAAGCCTTAATAGTATCAGGTCTAGCTGGGTATTTTTAAAGGGTACCTCCTCTCCTTCTTAAACTGTTTTTTAAAGTGTTTTGTTTAGTGGAACTTTTCTGGCAATTCGCTGTTCTCAGGAGTGCTGTCAAGAGGCTTTTTAAAGGATCTGATTTTTACAGGATTATAAGTTTTTTTTCATGCCCAGATTGCTTAACAGTTGTTTGGGGCTTTTTTGTAAATTGTCTTTTAGGGCTCTCTGGATTTTTAAGAAATTCTGTTTAAACTTCTTGGATACCATGCCTGTTTTTGACAAAATATGTTGGTTTATTCCATGCCTTCCTGTGTACTTTCAGATTGAATGTTTTGAAACACTTCACTCATTTGGCCATAAACCATTTTCACTATAAACATGAAGCTTCAGAGTGTTTAATTTTGCAAAATAACATGAGTGGGCCAATCCCTTTGCCTTCTATAAGAAGCAAAAATTGTATGCATGTGCTGAAGAGATTGGTGGTTTCCATCTGTGCTTAATCAGCTCTTTGTACAGGGGAAACCCTGAAAACCTCCCAGAGAAATGGCTGGAAGGCTCAGTTCTAAAACTGACAATGCCAGTGTTTGTGAGTGGGACTGTGGGGAAATCCTGCACCTCCTGCTTCCCACAGCCCTGCCATGTTACTTTATCATGGCACTTAAAGATGCATTGGCAGTTCCATTTTTTCTTTATTTTTTTAAAACTGATTACAGCTCTCAGAGCTGCCTTTCAGAAAGCGAGCAGTAGCCGGAGTTCACGTCCAGCCCCGTAGGAAGGTGGAGGCAGCAGTGTCTGTTCCGGTATCTGGGCCAGCATTTTGGCTGTTTCTGAGTACAAGAGGAAACAAATGACCGAGGCAAATTACAGGAAGAGCTGGGTTTCCTAGAGGAACTCGGGGCTCGGGGAGGAAAATACGTGCTCGTACTACGCTTCCGGGAACGCCGGCAGCCGTGCGGGGGCATCTGCCGAGACGGCACCGGAGCGCCAGCGGAAACCCCAAAACCTGCTGAGCCAGCTGGCCTTTCTTGGAAGCCACAAACGAGGTGGCATCATTTCATCTTGCCCGTGGTTACGTGTGCAGCTTGGCAGCTCCTGGGAGTGTGTCTGTGCAGCGTGGGCGCGTCTCCCTGCCCTGGGAACCCAGAGCACCGCTCTGACCTTGGAAAGGCCAGTCCTGGAGCGAAGGGGCTGCTGCAAGTAGGAGTTGTACTCAGTGCTAGCCCAGTGCGGCAGTGTTTTGGTTTTTTGTTTGTATTTTCTATTAAAAATGTTCTTCCTGTAGTACTTGTTAAAAATTGCAACAGCCTCCTAGGTTAGATAAGAAAACACTATTTTTGGTGTGGTAACTTCATTTTTCGTGAGGGAGTTTGCAGAAATACAATTGTTCTATTTTGGAAGCTGTACATCCATCCTCAATGCATTTTTCTGTTCTGTCTGGTTCTGGAATATCACTTGGATAACTGCTACTTAAGGACTTTCTCCTTGTTAACTTACCACTGCAAGCCATTGAGTATTCATGGCAGATAGAAAATGAGCTTAATTCCCTCTTTTTCTGTTTTACTGCACTAGCCTTGTGTGCTGCAAGTGAGGAGGAGAAAAGGCATAGTGGTTTAAAAGCTGGAGCTTGATCCCAAAGTAAACTAACCTTCCCTCCATCCCTCTCAATAAGGCAGCTCTCAGCAAGCTACTTTTCACTGATGTATAAAGACTCTCCTTTTTAATTTCCCTATTGGGAATATTCCGCTGCTTAAGCCTGACCCTTAATTAGGAGCAAAAGCTGTAAATTACAGCAGTCGCTGCAGCTGACTTGGAATTTGCTGGTAGCTGGAGGAGTGTCCAAGGCTTGTTGAAGCAGAGCTTTGGACCAGCCCGTGAAATGTGCTTGAATGTCAGCTTCCTAGAGCTTCAACCCTTATTAGCTACATTACTAATTGAATGATAGCACAGCATGCAAATTACCGAGATAATCCTGAGCAATAAATACCAATGGGTTCTTTTCGGGTCGTTTGTATTTTTTTCCCCCCCTTTTCTTTTTCCCCTAACCAAAAGCTCTGGCTGCAAAAAATACCGTTGTACATTCTGGCTTTTATTTACAATAGCCTCGATTCCAGAGGGAACATTTTGAGCTATTTTATCCATAGGCTCATTGGGCATCTGATTTGTATAAGCTCAAAGCAGCTGAAAGAGAAGCCAAGTTGTCCCAGTGCCTGTGTTGTTTGCAGCTGCAGAGTTCCAACATGGGAATGAAAGAGCCGTGGCCGAATGCTTTCATGTGGTTTTGTATTGCAGAGTCACAGCCTTGTCTCATAACATCAGGGCACATGATGAGATGGTGAATTTAGATAAGAGAACTCTTTCATCTGCCCCTTGGGGAGGAGATCCTTCGCTCTGTCTGGCTCCTGTCCTCTTGGCTCTGCTGTGGTGTCCTCCTTTCTGGCAGGGTTGGATTAGGGAGAAGCCGGCACGCGACACCTGGTGCAGAGCTCTGTGAGACAGGTTGTTCTCTGGGGCTGAGCGTGCTCTGCAGCCCTCAGAGGCACAGGGAGCCCGGCTGGCACAGAGAGCAGGTCACACCCTCATCCTCTGCTCCTCAGCACTCACTGCCTGCCTGGTTTCTCCTCCCAGCCGCTGCCCTGTGCGCAGGCGAGGGAGCGCAAGTAGCACCGAGTTTGTTTTCAAATGCTTTTCCTAACAAACTTTCCCTTTCTTGTTTATTTTTATCCTTTTAATAAATGTCTTCTCATTTGTTTTAGACCCAGACTGAAAAATGTGGACAGAAGTACCGCACAGCAGCTGGCAGTCACAGTGGGAAATGTCACAGTAATTATCACAGACTTTAAAGAAAAGACTCGCTCTTCATCCACGTCGTCTTCTACAGTGACCTCCAGTGCAGGATCAGAACAACAGAATCAGAGCAGCTCGGGCTCTGAGAGCACAGACAAGGGCTCGTCCCGTTCCTCCACGCCCAAGGGGGACATGTCGGCAGTCAATGACGAATCTTTCTGAAAAATTGCACATGGAGTTGTGGAAACTATGAATCAGGGTATGAAATTCAAACACTCCACCTGCCCACGCTGTTCAAATCCTGGAGAGCCTCTTCTGTGCTTGAACACACTTTCTCGGACATCGACCACTTACTGATGCAACCAGGATAATTTCTGCTTGCCGTGGGCATCTGGCCACCAAGGAATTTCTCACCCTAGCGATTACTCTTTGACACTTTTATGTATTCCATTGTTTTATATGATTTTCCTAACAATCATTTATAATTGGATGTGCTCCTGAATCTACTTTTTTATAATATCTGCTGTGCACAATTTTCCATGAACATGACAACTTTTTTTTTGGGGGGTAGGGAGCGGGTGGGGTGGGAAGGGGGCTTTATTTATTGCATTCACAAACTCCATCCTCTTTCAACATATCCTTTTTAAGTTCAGTTCTTCTTCCAGTTATACTGTGTACTATCAGTTTTGATATAAATTATATATAAATATATATATAAATAAATATATATAAAGGGTTATTTGAAACCAATACATGGAAACGCTGGTGCTTGAAACACTGTGAAGTGATAAAACAAAATAATTGAACAGTTCAAGATCTGGGACAGTCCCCTTCTGTGAAAGTACTGAAACTGAAATGGAACTGGTCTTAGGTGAAAAGTGTTCCTGAAGGTTTGAACCTGGATGGGACCTGTTCTCTCTATTGTTCCCTTCCCATTTCTTCCCTAAGCAATGGCTAAAGTGTACTGGACACATTTTTGATTGTTACAGCTTGGGATCTGAGATGAGAGGATTGCTGCAGGTAGCTGGTGTCTCCCCTAGGGTCCCTCAGGTTGGGGATGTGCAGGTCCATGCCCAGCTAGAGCCGTAAGCGTTCCCAACCAGACTGCTGGGGTTACACCACGGATCCGTGTGTTTGGTGCCGTGCACAGCCAGTCCCACACGTGGTGGTGGTGGCAGTGAATTCCAGCCAGCAGCCTCAGTGCCTGAGGTAACTAGAACTGGAGTGGTTGCTGTGGGTTGAAGGCAGCAGGAAGCCTGGGAGCAATCCCGAGTTCAGGAACCGAGCTGGTGCTCGCTCCAGCCGCATGCAGGTCGGTGCTTGTCAGCCCTGTTCCATCTGTCCTGTCCTGTTGGGGTGGCTCTTATCCTTGAAGTCCATCTGTATCCCAGGAGTGGTTTCTGAACAGCGTTTTGTCCAGTGATGGGCTTGTCAGCATTTGGACACTTCCAAGTCTCCTGCTGTGGGAGCAAAAGTAGGGAAAAGTTTTTGTGCTGGCAAGTGAGCGATGTGTGGCTCATGCTCGTGACCAGCATCTCCTTCATTCTTACTCTAAAGCTATCCAGACTATAATTTCTTTTCCTGGCCTGTTAGTGTTGCTTTACAGTTTACCTTCCATGCATTATCCTGCTAAAACACTGGGCTGAAGAGGTGCAACAAACTCTTTTTTTAAAAAGCAAAAGAAAAACCCCAAACCTCTCTGGCTTTTCATCTTTATTTAGTGGCCCCAGGGTGCTTTGCAGTAATTTCAGGTGCAGAAGCTGTGGCTTCATCTGACATCAAATGCATAACTTTTGGGCATGATGAAAGAGGGCCACATTTTGACAACTTTGTGCCTGCTTGTTATATTGTGAATTATTTGCTTGGTGAGAAATTTCTCTCTGTGGAGGCAACTGATTTAAGATTTCTTTTAAAATCTGTGTGGTTTTGAGTAGCAGACATAGGTTCCTTTCACACTGGTGACAGAAATGTGTGAGTAAGGGATCTGGTAGAGCCCCTGCTTGAAGGCACATGCAATGGCAGTGCCTTGGCAGCAGTGGTTTTATTCTGAATATGTTAACATGGGCACCCCAACTTAATTCTGCTTATATTCACAGTATAGGCTGTCTTTTGTAAGCATTTTTAAAAGTATTAACCAAAGGAAAACAGATGCTTCCTATGAGCATCAAGACAATTTATTATACATAGTTTTAAATACTATGAATATCTCAATCCACATTTTGACATTAGTGGGATATTGCAAAGACATTCCTTTTCCAGTTTTTACTATTCCTTTAAGGGTCTCAGGGAGGGTAAACTGGTCAGCCATATTTATTTATTTTACTGAAATGTATTGGAATAATTTTTTAAGAGAGATTTTTTGAAGATGCCCCTGAACTTGTATATTTTGCACTGCTTTATAAATGATCCATTATCAATTAGGCTTGCGTGCATCTCGGCCGTGATCCAGCCAAGAGGGCGAGCGAGTGGCAGGTCCTGCTGGCCTCAGCAGGGCTCATTCTGGTGCTTCAAGTCAAACCACGTGCTCACCTTCTTTGTTGGATCTGGGAATTTGTGCAAAAAAAGAAAAAAAAAAGCATTGTGTGTACCAGGAAATTGCTTCTTTTTCAAGTGAAACTAGACCTGTAGATCAGTTAAAAAGCTTTAACGCCATACCCAGCTACTCATGGTAAAGTCAGTAACATCTGTCCCTTTGGCATGCCTCCTCGATGAAGTAGCTTGCTATAAATAAAGTGGGAAAATTTCTTTGGAACAAGTGACCTGTAATTCTGCATTCAGTTAGGAAGTGCTAGCTCAGCATTGAAGCCCCCAGCCTCATCCGTAGCTGTTGTGTTGTGGGTTTGAAGGACAGCGTTTGCTTTCACGCTTAATTTCCCGAGCTGGCGTCCCTGCAGCGCCGCAGGTGGGGTTCCCTCCGTGCCGGGGCCGTGGGCCAGCCCACCCTTGGTGGGGAAGGTGTTCCAGAACCAAACCAACCAAACACTAGGGTAGGGAAGGACCAGATTCACGGTGTTCAGTGGCACAGAGCGCAGGTAAGTGAAGCACAGTGTTGCGATGGCGAAGTTTCGACTCTTACACAGACACACACACACAGACACTGACACAGCTTGCCTGACTCGCTCAGTTGACGTAGTTCTGCAAAGGAAAGGTGACAGCGTTTTACACCACCAGGCTATTTATTTCAATTGGAACTTTGCTTCAAATTGGACAGATCGAAAATTTGGCAGCAGCTTCTGTGAGTTTATTTCCACTGAGATGTTTTCACCTGCCTTACCAAGATCATTCTCAGTCTACTTTTTTAAGCTCTACCATAAACTTAAATTATTGAAAATTTATTAATTGCTGACTATATAATAACCTTTGCTTGTATGTAACCGAATGGTTTTAAGAGCCAACATTTAGAGTATGACAATGGAGCTGAACAGTTTTTAATGCGCAAGCAGTTCTGTTCTTGTGTATGACTTGTAACCTTAATTTACTGTGTAAAGATGGTTACATTATTTCCTTAGCTTTGTTTGTTGGAGACAAATATAGAATGCTTGTTTAAGTATGTCAAAACATAATCTTATCTTGTGGATTTTTATGTTAATGTATTATACGAGCTCTATTTTTCATTTGCCCAGAAAGACAGCTTGTATAACGCTTCTGAAAGTTTTTCCGCTCTGTAAAGTCTTTAGAGCTGACAGTCCTGTTAGGTTTGTTTTAATCTTCATGCTAAAGTGTCAATGGTGGTTTTGTGAACTGGTCAGAAATTCACAGGTCTTAAATGTTTTTGGGAAATTTATATTGGACACTGCTCTTTGTCTAGCAAATAAAAGATGTTAATATATTCCTGTTACTGGCATGTGCACGACTGTTATTAGAAGCCACTTTATCATTTTCCTGCTTTAAATAGAAATGTCTATTTATGAATTCTGCTTGTAGTTTTTTCACAAATAAAATAGTAAAATTTAATTAAATCTGAAAGCTCTCTTTTTTGGGAGATGCCAGTATTCAGAGAAGGTGGAGAGTCCTGTTGTTGGAGCAGCTCCTCAAGTGTGTACGGCTCATTCCCGAGCCACCACTCAAGCACCCACTTCTGCAAACACAGGTTCTGCCCGTGGAAAACCTCGATCAAGCGTGTAAATCTGGTTTCTTGATGTGGGGAGACGTTGTGGCAGATGTGTCTGCAGATTTTGGGTTTATGGTCCCTGGAAATAATCATTTTCCCCCTTTCTGTAGCTGCAGGAATGGCAAGGCTTAGTGAAGAGGATTTAGTGAGAGCCCTTGGGAGTTCCTTCCCCTGTCTTGCACTAACAAAGTCCCAGGAGTAAATTTAATAAAATGTAATTGAGAGTCTAATTGTATTTTTGTAGCATAAAAATACTGGTATTTTGCAAAGCAGTGTTTTGGTCCTCTGCTAGGAAGCAAGGTGATGTGAATTACTGTGTTCTTTCTAGTTCATGTTTCCCCTTCACCACCCGAGATGGGAGATGTGTGATGTAACTGTTCAAATATGAAGTTGAAATTTGAAAACAAAGCAATGGATAAAATGCAAAGGGACAAAATCTTTTTCCTGGGAATAGGAGGGCAATTCCTAAATGGAAAGGCATTTGGACAACTTTTAAGTATGCTGGGGGAAGCGTGTGTTACAAATAGAGGTCGCTTTAGAAAACCCCATGTGCAAACAGACGCTCAAATGCTTTTAACCTCAGTTGGAAGCGATTCAGGTGCCTTTATGCCAAGAATAAGAAGAAACAGGAAAGGTAGTGGTTGTTCTACAGACCTGAAAAGCACTTGCTTGGCATGCTGAGGACTGAGCAGAGAAACAGTCCTTGCCTTGAAGAGTGCACAGTCCCTGTCCTCAACCTGTGACCAGCTCGAGGTGCCAGAGCCACCACGTAAGAGCTGCAGGGAGGAGAGGAGACGGCCTCATCTTCATCACCTTGATGCTTGAATGGAGCCAGCAAAAGATTCCCACGGCAGTGCTGTCTGCCTCAGAGCCTGCCCAGTCCCCCTTTGCTGTGATTTCAGGGGACTGGTCTGGAAATTCCTTGCCTTGGAGCCACGTGCGCCAAGGGCCACCTCCAGTGCTGGAGCTGCAGTTGTCCCCTCCGCTGGCTGTCACTGAATGAAGGTGATGCACTGCTGCACTCATGGGTTTGGGGATTCCCCCAGGATGCACATGTTCAGCTCCAGGCTGCTGTCTTGCCTCGCTGGATGGATTCCTACAGCCCCACTTGGTTGTTTAAAGGTAAACCTGAGTCTGCGATGCTTTGAAGAGAGCAGAGCTGTGAAACTTCACGTGTGATTCACAAACTGACTAGATTTAGAAAAAACACTGATCTGGAGAATGAGCAGAATCTGCAAGGAAGAGGGAGACTGGCTGCATTTTGTAACACCTGGATGCCCTCATGGCTTTTGTAGTTGTAACAAGGAGAGGGAAATGTCAGGTCTTTCTGCCTGCCTTTCTCCCGGCTGTTCCTTGAATATTTACGTGCCTAAGTCTTGCCTTTGCTCCTGCTGTCAGCAGACACAGCGAGGCTTGTTTGCTGTTTTCCCCTTACGATGATGGATTGCTTGATATTTGTATGGTGCCTTTTTCCACACAGCGTTGGGGTTGATGCTGATTCCAGCTGAACCCATCTAATAGGAAGACACTGGAAACTTCAGCCGTGTTTTCTCATTGTTTATTCTCAGCAGAGAAAAACCTGCGTGCAGAGATCACCAATAACATCAAAGGCTGTTTCAGAAATTCCTAATCAAAGCGCTTGACACCACTGCAATTATCCCACTTGCAAAACTCCCCCATGGCAGAGCATGGAAGCCTTTGACAGTGAAGAGCACTCTATGCCTAACTCTGCTCTTCAGTTAGAATTGGTATTAAAGCTGAAAATCCTGCAGCCAGTGCTGCACATCTCAGCACTTGCCTCCTGTCCCCTGTTGCTCCCCAGACAGGGATCACTCCTCGCACAGCAGGAGCTGATCTGGCAGCCCTGGCTGTGCAGGAAACACAGAAGGCACGAGCTGGTTGTGCTTCCTAGATGAGGAATCAAGAAACAAATACTCTCTTGTTCTCCTCTGTCTCCATA
>VZTX01017507.1:0-40826 GCA_013400915.1 Pardalotus punctatus | reverse complement strand
TCCCGGCGGGCCCCTCGCGCGCGCCGCCGCCGGAAGTGGGCGGGGCTCGGGAGCCTCCCCCGGCCCGGAGCCGCGGCCGCGGGAAGCGGGGCGGGAGCTGCGTGTGGGGGTGCTTCAGCCGCAGGACAGGAGGTTCGGGGGGACCTCGCTCCACTGCTCCCTGACAGGAGGAGGCTGTAGCCAGGTGGGACTCGGCCTCCTCTCCCAGCCAGACAGCGGCAGGATGAGAGGACGTGGCCTTGAGCTGCGCCAGGGGAGGTTTAGGTTGGACATTAAGAAGAATTTTTTCGCAGAAATGGTGATTACACATTGGAATGGGCCCGGGGAGGTGGTGGAGTCGCTCTCCCTGGAGGTGTTTAAGGAAAGACTGGATGTGGCACTCAGTGCTGTGGTCGGATTGACACGGTGCTGTTGGGTCACAGGGTGGACTCGATGAACTCAGAGGTCTCTTGCAAACCAATTGATGCTGTGATTCTGTTAAGTATTTCCGATTTATGGAGTGTACCATGAGTTAAAGCATCTCCACCCGTGTCTTTCCATCCCGGATTCATGGCCACGTTCAGTTCTGGGGAGGTGCCGTGCTGGTGCAGCGTTCCTGGCAGGCACAGAGGTGCCAGAGGCCAAGTGTTGCTCCTGAGCTAGGCTGTGATTTCCCTCTTTGTCAAATATTTTCCCTACTTTTGCCTGCAGACACTTCCCAGCGGTGCTTGGGCTTCCTTCTGTACTGTGGTGACACCCAGTTATGGTAGGAGCCCCTGTGACCGTGCCTGCCATAAATAATTCCCAGCACCCTGCAGGTAAATCACCACCCTGTTTTTTACCTTCTTATTTTTTTAAAATCAGCTCTATATGGCCTTGCAATATATGCTTGGATATAAAATCATATGTAGTACATCACTGAATCCTTATATCCATGCTGAGTCAAACTGCAGACCAGACCAGTGCCCTGTTACCATGAGGAGAGGGGTGTGGGAATTTGCAAGGTGCTGCAGAGTTCCAGTTTCAAGAAGTGAATGGGTGCAGCCTTGCCTGGCATGGGCAGAGTGGTCTTCATCCTTCCTGGCTGAAGTTCCCTGTAGAGTCTCTGGGATAAACCAGGCAACCTCCAGGATGAGCCAGTCTCTTTGGGGGTGGGATGACTCCCCTTTGCATGTGCCTGTTTCTTGGCTTTTAAGAAAACAAAAAATGGAAAAAGACCCTGTGAATTTTACATCCCAATCCACTGGACCTGGGAGCATCCCTTTTCATTTTGTACTGCCAGACAGTACAGGGCTCACTGCATGCTGCTTTCTCGACATCAGGGAAGATGCTCCTCTTTCTGCCCTAGATCCACCAGGAAAAAAGCCCTGGATTCACTCCAGAACTTCAGCAAAATCCTGATCCTTTTCTCCAGATACTGATGGGAGCTTGCTGTTACCTTAAATAGAAGAGCAGCCCCACTCCTGTGCTTCCATTGTTGATTAAAATGCTTTGATTTAAAGCTGTTGCTCTATTCCTACAGCTCAGCTCTTCTATGATCCCACACCCAACACCTGCAAGCCAAAAACATAACCTAGGTGATCTCCAGATAGGACTGGGGCAACTTTTGTACAGCTGTCTGTTCAAAGGATAATTTCAGGCATAATTTAAAGGGTAATAAGCAGAGATAACTTTTTATCTGCCAGTGATAAAACTAATTCCAGTCACCTGTCACTGTGGTGGAGCCAGGGGAAAACCCTCCCTCCTTCACACTGTTTTTTGGAAGGAAGGGAATAATCAAGACTGAGCACTGATGGTGTCAGTCAGTGTCACTGAGGGTGGAGGTAACCAGAACCAACCCATCCAAAACCAGCAAATTCTGGTAAAGCTCTTTGAGCTAGGTTAAACTAAGGGAGACATGTATCTCACAGGGCACAGGCAAGCTGCTCGTGCAGCCTCCCGGTGCTGCTGCTCCTGAAACACCAACTGGGGATGTGCAGGGAGCAGCATCCTGGCAGCCCATCCACCTGCACCAATATTTTGGGTTAAGTAGGCACAGGAATGGCAAAGAGAGGTCCAAATGCCCCAAATGAAAAATAAGCCTTTGCTCCCCCCATGCCTGATGTCACCACCTCAGCCAGGGTGTTCAGCATCTTCCAGGAACATGGAGCTATATCACAAAGTAACAATGGGGTAAAGGCATGGAACCCAAACCAAATGCCTGGTTTTATGCCTCATAAATATACTGCCTCATAAATAAAATAAATACAGTAGCAGTGATTTCCACTGGTTTCATGAGCTGAGAAGCTTACACCAGTGCAATATGCTGCCAAAAGCACTGGTCCTGTCCCCTGCTTACTCCAGCCCTTCTCCCCATCCTGGTTTTGGCTCAGCACTCACAGTTTTTGGCTGGGGCAGTTGTCTTTTGGATGTGCTCATTCCTGGCTTGCAAATGGGTGGTTACAAGGGGAGGTGGAAAAACCCTTCTGAATACCCAGCATCACCCTTTCATCTCACTCATTTATTTCAGTTTCCCACTGAGGACATTTATTTTCCCTCTCTCTGTTTTTCAGCCACTTCATTTATTGCCAGCTAACTTGTTTGAGCTAAGCAGGGTGAGCAGATAATGGAAATCTGGGTGTTTATGGGGGAAAAGACAGTGCAAATGCCAAGGAAATATGACTGGGAGGCGGATGGAAAGCCAAGGTGTGAACATTTTAATTTACTGACTGGGGAAGAATAGAAAAAAACTTTTTTGTTGTGGTTGTCCAGATAACATAAATAGTAACACAGCTGTTTTATGGCCATTTCTCTGTTAATTATATATTGTATGTTTTTGTGTATATATATATATATATATATACACACACATCTATATATACATATATATATATTTATAGTATATATTATATATTGTATATTTAATAGTAATATATACTATAAATATAGATTTGTATATAATATACATATATCAATACATAATATATATACATAATATATTGTAACATATGTGATAATATGCATATATGTAGTAATATGTGTATATGACTTCTATATCTTATGTATATTATACACATATCTTTTTCTATGTTATATAAATATGTATTTACAACTTTATCTACAATATAAATTTATATTTTTAAATGCAGAAATTTATATGTGTATAATTCCAGGTGCATCTAGGCATCCAGCAAACATATATGGATCCCCAAGGATGTGTGTGTATAATATAAATATTTATTACTTATAGATTTGTATATATTTAATCTGTATCCATTTATATTATGGATACATGTCTATACATGTCTATACAACCTGTATAAGATATATTTAGTTAAATATTGTAATTTTCTTTTCAATTTTTCTTTTTATTTTGGCCGAAAAAGACAGTGAGTGACTGGGCAGCAATAAAAGTCAACCTCTGGGCCCCCTTGGGTGAGGCACATGGTGCACCTGAGCTCCGCAGGCTCCTGTTTGTCCAGGGAGTACAGCAGCCGCCCGACGCATTCCCGGTTGCGCTGGAGCTTTGTTTCCTGACCAACACCCATTTGCAGTATTTCCCAAACAAGTAGAGTCTCATCAGCGAGCACAGTGGCTCCCACTCCCGCTTCCCCTTCCAACTGCCCCTGTGGGCAAACGGTCCGTGCTCGGGCATCAGCCGGGGAGGACGTAAAGTATTAATGAGTTTAATAGCATCAAACAGACCAAAGGTTTCAAAGTGCATCATTGAAAAACATCCCTTCGGCACTGATCTGTGACACCCCAGGGCTTTAACATGGGGTGCTGAAACCTGTGCCTGCATTCTTCTGAAATCCTTCCCAAGTGTTTGAAAAGGTATAAACCCCCACATTTTATTTTATTTTGTTTTATTTTATTTTATTTTATTTTATTTTCATTTCATTTCATTCTATGAAACAGGGTTCTCCCTGCCCATGCCCTTCTTGCACTGCCATTGTTCAACTCCACGTGGTTCAATGCTGGAATAAAATAAAATATAAAATGAAATTAAGTAAATTAAAATTAGGTAATATTTTTAATTCTATGCCTCTCTCTCTCTCTTTCTCTCTCTTTTCCATGTTTAAAGCGTGGACACACAGCGCTGAAAGCCACTGAATCAGAAATAAGCCTGGTTGCACCTGAAAATGTCCTGTTAAAAACCTCAGCAGGGACCATCTACAGGTTTCCTGTGCTCCCCCTTGGAGCTGCAGCATTCTTGAATAGTAACTTATCCAACAAGGAACACAACAGAGGCTGCAAGGGCAGGGTCTCCTGGTTTGGAGGGAGTTTGGTGGTGCTGGGAATGGTTGGAGCTGCTCAGGCCTCACAAGGGGATGGGGCCTATTTCGTTTATGGATAGAATGGACAAAAGCTGTGGAATAATCCAGGGTCTATTTCTACCTCCCTTCCTGCAGGAATTTTGTGGTGCCTGGCACGTGGTGGCACACTGGCAAACAGCATGTGTGGGGCTCCCAGTGCGAGGCTGGAAAGGGGGTGTTGGGAACAACGCAGCCCTCTCTGGTCTGGAGGTGCTGGGGGGAAGACAGCCAGAGGGGAAGGCAGGGTTTCTATAGGTCCTGCCCTGCCAGCTGCTTCTCTGCATGCTGGAAGTCTTTCCTAGTTTTTCATAGAAAACAAAACCCTCCCGACAAGCCCTTATGACAAACGACAGATGAGGCTTGTCCTTATCGCCACCCGGTTGTCACCCTTTCACATTTGCCCCTGGGCCTATTCCCACTGCTATAATTAACGGCAAATCAGGTGTCAGCTTGCTCTGTTGGACACAGCCGTAGAAATTCTTGGCATGGTGCTCTTCCTTTCAGGGCTGGAAGCCAAGCGCTGGAGACATGGGAGAAAAACAGCTCATTACGCCTGCAGCAGGGTGAGAGCTTTCCCCTTCCTCCCCTGCATGCTCAGGACCTAGTTCAGACCCAGTGACCATGACTGGACATCTGTGTGCCCACCCAGCAATCCCAGGTGGGGAGAGTCTTCCAGTACCACGCCAGGCTCATCCACCTCCTGGGGTCTGCACCCGTGGTCAGTCAGATTTCCTGCAACCAAGAGCATGGTGGTGGGCCTGATGTGGGCCTGGGGGTCTGCAAGAGATGGGGCTTAGCCCCTGAGTGATCAGCATCCCTCTCTGCCCCACTGAGACTGACGGAGCTTACTGACATCAAAACTTCCTAGCCCAGAGGATTAGGGACTTGCACTGCTGTGACTCCTCCCATGGATTTGGTGAAACATCTCAGGAGGATTTTGGTGCCTGCCTGGCAGCTGGAGGCAAGGGGAGAGAGGCGGTTTCCAGGTCACTCCACTTGGCCCAGCAGAGCATGGAGAGGTGTTTGACCAGCCAATAATTGGGTCGTAAATGTTGGATGTGCAGAAAGAAAGGACGTGCACTGGGGCATGGTGAACCTGCCAATGAGAAGCACCAAACAGGTGTGTTAAGAAAAAGACTAAAGGAGTCATTGTAGTTTCTCTGGTTTCTCCACTAATAGACCATGGGGTTTTCCTAAAGAGTCATAGATCAGCAAAAAACTGAGACCAGGAAGGAGCTCTGGAGCTGGGACCTCTGGAGGCCCTTCCTCCAACCCCTGCTGCATCAGATTGCTCAGGGCCAAAGTTTTCATCTCCCAAGACTGATATTCCAAAGCCTCATTGGTCTCCATTGTTGGATCATCCTCATGGAAAGCAGCACATTTTTTCCAGATATCCAACTGAAATTTCTCTTCTTCCACATTGTGCCCATTGCCCCTTGTGTAACCTCTGAGAGGAGCCTGGCTCCAAATCCATCCTCCATCTCTGCTCTGGCATTTGCCCTTGTTGAGCTTGGTGAGGTTCCTGATGGGCCATTTGTAGGGCTGAAGTTGTCTAGTCTCTTCTCTGGAAAGCTCCTGTTCTCCATCATGTGGGAGGAATTTAAACTACTGACACGTCTTAATACAAAATTCCAGATTATGACAATAGGGAATGTCTTCAAGCAGATAAGAGACACATGCCTAAATACACTATGTTTCATGCAACGAGATGCACAGAATTTTAGTTTTTATTTTGAAGTTTAATAGTAACTTTTAAAGCAAGGTTAATTAAGGCAACATTAGACTCTGAATGAGAAGGGAAATATGTAATATTCCCATGGAGTTGCACAGCATCAGAGGTTTAAGGTGAAAGAGAGGGTTTATAGGGTGATTTAACCACAATTAGAACAGTAAATTTATCTATAGTGAAAATATACATCTCCTATCCCCACCTGTCACAAAAAATAATTTGGCTGCATACTTACTTAACAACTACCTCTATATCTATTTCTTCCACCTGCAGTTCTGTATTAACCACATGCTATCAAATATAAAGAGGAAAAAACAAGAACAAAACTGAATCTGAGCTTCCTTCTAACCACTACTGAGTTTATTAACACACGCACACATTAATCCCTGAGGCAAACAAGGAACAGAAATGCACAGGAAAGCCTTACTGGCATCATTCAATGCTGTGTTTGTCCAGCAGCCCTTCCCTCCCGTGTGCTGGGACCATGCCCAGGCTTCTGAAGCAGCCCCAGATTTGCAAAACTCTCTTCCCACCAATGTCCCCTCCAGGGAGAGGACTTTTTTTCCTATTCACACATTTCTGAATATTTTTGCTTGCACAGTTAGCCAACCAGTTAGTTTCTGAGGGAAAATGAAACCTGCGCTCACAAGCCCATGTGCAGCAGCACAACAGTTTTTCCCAGAGAGGGAACGGTGCTCTCCAGCCAACTCCTAGTCCTGCAACACTGCAAAACCAGAAGACCAGCCCCAGTGTGTTCACGTGATCCTTTCTTCCCCCCTGAAATGCATAAAATAAATTAATTTCCATTTTATTCCTTGCAATGGTTGTGCCCCTTACTGGCAGACCACCAGCCTCCTTCCCTGGCACATGCAGGATTATATACACCACTACGGGAGTCAGGAACAAAATATTAGCAGAATATGCTCTCTAGCATATAAAAACCTCTCAAGGCCACCAGATTTTTTCTGGGCCCCTGAGGTTCAACTGACAGGAGTGTATTCCTTCATGGTGGTGCTGCCAAACTTACTGAGGGCGGAGCAGCCCAAAGGGCCAGTGGTGAACTCCAGGTTTTCACCTGTGCCACATCCTCATTGCTGGCTCTGACGGAGCCAGGCAGGAACAAATGGGATTCACTGCTTTTTGTAGTTGTGGGTTGCAGGCAAGGGCAACAGGATTGGGAAGATCTAATGGAAAGCCACGACTGGAGCTGCTGTATCCCAAAACTTCATCGGCAACGTGAGGCTTCCCGACAGCCGAACGCCTCTCCACAGCTGCTCCTCACAGACACAGCACGTGGTGTGAATGCCGCCTTCCTGAGGTCACGCTGCAGCAGTGTCACAGAGCAGGAATGAGGCGCCCCTGTAGGATTTGGCAGGCTCTTGCTGGACCAAATTCAGGATGGCCTCAAGCCTGGAGCCATGCCTCCACAAGGTTCTCCTGCCCCTGGGAGAAATCTGTGAAGAATGTGTGGTCCTGTTGGGCCCCCCATGTCCCTTCGGGTGCTCATATTTAAGGAGATTTAGGAGGAAGGCAGGAAATGCCAGCTGCTAACCCATTTCCAGCCGTAGAGTTGTTATCAATGACTTGTTGCCTTCATTATGGTTTAATTTTAGACCTGCTCGTTTTGGGTGCATTCTCTGAAAATACCATCTGTACTAGAAAGGAAAAGATCATGTATTTATTGCTACAAATGGACATGTTTTTAACCTCTTCTGTGTTCTAGCCACGTCATCCACTGCCAGGCAAGCTCCCTGGAGCCCCTTGGAAATACTCTCAGGGGCTTTTGTGGAAGGGCAGTGACTCCCCACAAAGCCTGATCTGCATTTTTACCCCTTCTCCAATGGAAATGGGTGGATTTCATGCTTTTAGTCCTTGCTTACTCCACACTGGACTTTCCAGCCCCATCTCTGCTGAAAAAACCTGCTTCACAGATTCTCCTGCTTAGTAAATCCTTTTATTTAAGGCCATGTTTGCTTCCCTTCCTTAGTTAGAGAGAGACAAGACTTCAGCTGGAACCCCTGCGGAAATGTTTTCATCATGCTACTAAATAGTCATGGAGAAGCCAGATGAAGCATCAGAAAACAATTTATTTCTGGAATCCACATCACTGCACATCAGTGTCCCTGCCCAGTGGGGGGGCTGGGGGGGGGGTGTTGGAATTTTAAGGTCCCTTCCAATGCCGGCTCTTCTGGGATTCTATGATCTTGCTGTCATTATCCCATTTTGGTGGCAAAGTCAGAATCTCAGATGCTTTTGGGTGACCTCACAGCTCTTCAGGCTTTGCTGGTGGCAGCACAAATCCTCTCTGAGCACTATCAACTGCCCTCCTTTCCAAACAAGCTCAGGGTGGAGGGAGTTGAAATTTGCCCCCAGTACTGTTCTGTGAATATTGGGTAGATCTGGTAATTGTGAAACATGTTTAATGTTTTATCCATTTCCAAGGACATGCTTAATGAAGTACAACCCCTGTCTTCGGTGAGGTCCTGAAGGCTTCCAGAGGGCAGCCACGGTCCATCCTGTTTGTCCAGGCTGTGGCGGCAGATAAAACACCTGGAGAGGAGTAAGTGAGCATCCTCATGCCACAGAACAAGTCTCTTCTCCAAACCAAAGACATCCAGGAGACCTCCAGAAGAAATGGGTGAAAGCGAGCCATGGCTGCACCTCAAAACATCTGGAAAGGACATGGTAGCACCACCCCAGAGAAGGGATTTTCCATTTCTTGATCAAAAATTGTGACTCCTAGGCTTGTGAGCCCCCACCGTGCTGCTGTGGACTGTCTGGGCAGCGAGGGAGGGGATGATGTCTGTATTTTTGTAGTTGTGGGTCATCACGTCCTGGGAGGGCATCAGCACAGCTGGAGGAGGCTCGGAGGGGAGTGGTGCAATACTTGTCCCATTAATCATTTGCCACACAGTGATGTTTCCTACAGCAGCAGAAGTGAGTGGTCCTACTGCACATGCTTTGGTTTTCTTGCAGCACCACAGAGTGATGTGCTGCCTGACACAGCATGTGAGTAAGAGGCACTAAAACCCACCCAGGCACAGATGAGCCTTGGGCTACAGCTCGAGTCCTCCTGGTGGGGGGAAGCTGCTCTCAGGCTGGCCTTACTCATCTGGCTGCTGCAGACCTCTGGCAGCGTGTAGAAAGCCATCCACGCTTCCATTGCCCAAACTGAGGAGTGGGTGTTGGTGAGGAAGTCCTTACAGAGGTTGTGTTTTGCAGGGGTAGCAATCAGGGATAAATCTCAAGGTCCTGGCTAAGCTTCATACCCATCAGTGAAATTGTGCTTTGGGTGCAGCCATGAAGGGTGGAATATCTCAAACATAAAGCCAGACCCTTCTGTCCTGGATCTGTTTTAACAGAGGAGGGGTCTGAAAATTTTCAATCTTGATCAAGTTTCCACTGGGGTTGGCAAGCAACTAGCCCAGAAGATCCTTGCCCAAAAAGAAACCCTTGTCAAGGGAAGCACAATAAGTGATTCCTAAAGATCACAGCTCAGCACTTCAGAAACAGAGGTCAGGATAGGAAACCAGGTCTCTGAAGGGGCAGATGAGTCCAGTGAGCAGCCTGAGCAAACAGCCTCATTCCAGCCTGCAGGAAGAACCACAGCTACTGAAGGACAAGAGACCTGGGGTGCATCCGCTGCCTTGGGCTATGCTTGTTACCAGGAGCATATAATGCCATGTGCTCTAAGAGCTATATTTTGCCTCGTCAACAACTCCTGAAAGCCAACAGCATTTCCCATTCTGCAACTGGCTCCTGATCAAATTCCACCAAAAATATTTAATGGTTGGACTCAACGACCTTAGAGATCTTTTCCAGTCTCTGATTCTATGATTTTATATGAAGGTGGGTGCTTCAAAGCCAGGCTTTTCACCTCATCTAAACCATACCTGACCTGTCCAAGAGCACTTTCCCTTTTTTATTGTCCTGGTTTTGTTAAGCTAGGGAGTAAAACACAAACGAGTTTAATCTTCTGCTACACGTCTTTGCTGGAGAAATCCAGAAACAGCCAGAAATGTTTTACAAGCTTATCAAAGGCAATAAATGTTCTCTGCTTGAGTGAAGAGGCTTTCACAGGAGTTTGGCTGTACTGGTGGAGAACTAGCTCCACAATACAGGCAGGGTCCCCGAGCTTTATCCATAGCTGTGGGAAACGACCTCACGTGCTGCCAAGTTCAGGCTGTGCAGAGACTGCGATGGCACCGCCGCATCGCAGGGTGCGAGGAGCTGGCTGGAGCAGGGGGCTCTGACTGAATACAAATGGCACTGAGAAGCCAAATCCTGCAGCTTTCAGTAGAAAAGTTTGCAAAACTATTTGTTAGGAAGGGCATGCCACGGGAGCTGCAGTGTTGCCAGTTGGAAGCCTCAAATGAGGAAAGCAACAAGTTGATTTACTGTGATGGCCAACGTGCTGGGCCACATTCCACTGTGTGGCAGTGAGGAGAGGATGCTGTTGGCTTTGTCAGCCATGCAGATTTGACCCAGTGCTGGGCCAGGCAGCAGCTGAAAATGCTCTGTATGTATATTTAAATACAGCCATATGTATAATATGACCAAGCTAACCCAACCTTTGGCATCTCTTGTCCATGCTCTACCACACTGGGTTTTGAGACAGGGTTTGTCATTCTTCCCCTTTGGGAGGTTTGGGACTGAAAAGAAAGTTAAGGAAAAGAAAAAGAAAAAGAAAAAGAAAAAGAAAAAGAAAAAGAAAAAGAAAAAGAAAAAGAAAAAGAAAAAAAAGAAAGGCATTTTTTCATGCAAAGGGAAACAGGCTGAAAAAAATCAAGATCAGAAAGTCAAATGGCCAACAAGATGTTAAACTGGCAGGTACTATCTCTGCAGGGCATTTTTCCAGGGCATTCCTCCTGCTGAGCCTGGAGCTCAAGGGGCTGGTCCCCATCCCAGCCGCTCCTCAGCTCGTGGCAGCTCAGCCCAGCCCGGCACAGGTGCCAGCTGCGCTCCCTGCCCTCTGTCCCAGTGTCAGTGCTGAGGTGGCTGTGCTCCGTGCATGGCATGGCCAAACCCTGCCTCCAGCTGCAGAGCCACCGCCCTCCCTCGTCACAGCCACCTCTCCCTGCCCGCAGGTGGCTCCGACCTCCCAGGAATGCAGTGGGGTGCTATGGTCCTCCAGCATGCAAGACAAGCCAGACCCTTTGGAGAGCTCATCTTTTGGGAAAGACGTCCCGAAAGCTGGCATGGCAAAGCAAGAGCTGGTTAAGGCAGCATGCAGGGCTGCTGGAGCCCCTCTTTTAGGGGTCTCCCATGAGGAATGCAGTTATCACGGCCGGTATTTATGGGCAGAGAGTGCCTGTAGCCCTCACCACCCCCCAGCAGCCCCACACAGCCCTATATGATCCACATGGTGCTGCAGCATCAAGGCTGCAATGTCTGCACTGCAGGGCTGGGTGCAGCAGCATCCTTGTTGCTACAGACAATTTTTTACCTGCCCAGCAGCAGAGAACCTTGCAACAGGCATTAAAATCCTGAATTCTTGAGTGACCGACACCTCCAGGACTGGGCTGTAGCTTCTTGGGTCTCTCCTACCATGTGTTGAGACAGCAGATTTCATCTGTCTGGGAAGTGAGGACACAAAGCCACAGAGTTGGTAACAGGACAGCTTGTCAGGAAATAAGCACAGGACTTTTTTCCGGAGATGGAAGTTTGATGAGATCAGCTCACGAATTCATCTGAAGACACAGAGCAACTTCTGCATTTTTTAGAGTCCTGGAAGATTAGAAGCTCCCATAAACTTTAATGAGATACTTCTGCAAAACCATTAGTAGAAGCTGTTGAAAAGCAAATTATAGCCATTTATGGGGACCCAAGAAACTCCAGCAGCTATTCACTCAACGAGAGCTGGCAAAGGAGCTTTCCTTTCAAATTTCATAGTCCCCTTTGTCAAGAACTTCCTCCTTTCTCTTGTCAGGCTTTAATTAAATTTGCTCAGAATGGACACATTTTTTCTCCTGAGCCACTTCTCCGTGGACCAGCCTGGAGCTGGATTCAGCCGGGCAGATCAGCCACTGCTCTCCAGGCACCACGATTCCCTGGGGAAAACCACAGTCCTGAACAAAGCCAGGCCTCATCTGATGGATCTGAAAGGATGAGGTGCCCTCCAGGAAGCCAAAATGATGGGCAATTGGATCTTTTAAAGCTAATTTGGAGACACTCCTGATCTGATCAGAAGAGAGGTCGATATGGCTTTTGAACATATCAAATGGCTTTTAACACCTTTAATGAAACCTGGGAAGAGAGTAAATTTCTTAGCTGCTCAACTCTCCTTTTAAAAAAGGCACAATTCATCTCAGCCTTTCCCAGATAAGAGAGCAACTCTAGCATGTCACCCTTCACCTTCAAGCTTTGTCTGCAGGGCTGAGTCATTACTGCAGCTAATTAGAGACTTCAAGCTGATTATGAGAATTGCACTAAGTGGAGTTACAAAATCCCTGGGCCTGATACTCCTTAATACAAAAACCACTTTACACTGACCCAGCCTTGAAATACCCTGGGATGATGTAAAGTGCTCTTAAAGCAAATGGCATCTCCATATGCATTTGGAGGGACTGGCACACATCACAGACCACCAGCAGCCGAGCCTGATGGGGCTCTCAAAGGTCCCATCTGCCCCCAGGTGAAATGAAATTGTCTTTCTTGTCAAAGAGAGTCAGGTCTTCCACCACAAATAAAAACAAAACAAAACATATACAGGCAACTGCCTGAAGAGCTGACTGATATCGATCCAATAAAAGCAGAATAAAAATGTTGCTGAATCCATTTGCAGGTGCCTCCAGGGGTGTCTTAACCTCAACAAGCAGTAAAACCCCCCTCAGGGTCGACTCTGACAAACTTCCATCACTGAACACTCCTTAAACTTTAGGCGTATTTTGAATTGGATACAAACCTGAAAAGAAGAGCTCAACTTTTCCATATTAATGATACTGAGAAAGGAAAGGATCTTCTTATGTTGTTCAAATTACTCAAAGCAATAGATTGCCCACAGAACAAAGTGCCAGGGATGCACTTGTGTGGCCTGGACATGACCATTTGGGTACAAGGTGCCAGTGCTTGGCCCTACAGGGAAAAGCCGCCTTGCCCACAACAGAGAGGATCCCACCAGCCCCAGCAGCCCAAGAGTTGCTCTGTCCTCACCCCTCGGGATCTCCCAGAAGCTGCCAGTGGTGTGTCCCGGGGCAGAGGACTGTGCACACATGGCCATGATATTTGCAAAGAAAGGAAATTGCAAGGGAAGCCTTATCTCCAGGCTAAACACAGCTCCAAAAATATGACAGCAGTCATGAGACCCGCGCCCCCGGTCACCCGATGTAAGGTTATTGCCGTGGTGACATTTGGGTCACAGCATCATCTATCACAGCTTTGAGTCAGCAAATAAGCACAGCCAATGGTTTACATTTCCCTGCCAGTAAAATAATGCAGGAATAGCGTTTTGCTGGCAAAGTGTGCACCATCCAACCCCAGCCTCCCTGAGCCTGTGGGGCAGAGAGGGAGGGAGCTGGGGTCTCTGAACATGTGGGAATGATGCCTCTACTCACCCCAGGCACCTCGAGGTCCTGGGCACCAGCATCAGGGTGGCACAGGAGCTTGCACAGGGTAGAGCCAAAACACCACATTCCCTCCCACTCACTTCCCAGGGCCAGATCAGCCCTGTCCTGTGCAGAGACAGCATTGCTGCTCGGAAGTAACCTGTGATAGGTAAAGGAACGTGAAAATCCAGCTGAACCAGTATGCCCAGCTGGCAGCAGCCAGGACCTCGACCCTGGCTGGTGGAAACTGGGACTCCATCTCCTTCTGACCAGGCATCCAGCTCTTCCCAGAAACAGTGCTTTGGGCAAAGGGAAACCTCTGTGGTCACCTTTGCTCGATGGAGGATTAGAGTTCTTAGGACTTTCCTCCTGTGCTGGGACAGTTTGCTGGGGAACAGGTACGAGCTGTGGGATAACACAGTGTCAGCCCCACACCCAGTGGGTTAGTGGAGGGTTGGGATCAGCATAGCTCCCTCCATTGACAAAACAAGGCTTGTATTGCTGCCAGGGCTCTCAGAGGAAAAAATAATTGTTAAGTGGGATGCAGAGCTGAGGAGCAACTTCTTTCTGCATGGTGGGGGAAGAGATGCTTGTACATAAATAAATTCATTTATATATTTATATAAGCATTTTTCAATTTAAATAAAAATACATGTTTACAGGGGTAAACAATTCATATTAAAACAAATAAAAAGATGTAAAGATGTCTTCACATACTGAAACCTCCCTGTTGGCCTCACCTGCCCAAATATCTGATCCAGAAGAAATGATGTTCAAGGAGAGACAGGCAGAGTAGGCCAAAGGACAGGCACAGCTGGATATTGGAACACTTTTGGATCATCTCCTGATCACAGCCAATATAAAAAAAGGACATTGACAGACCTTCCTGCCATCACTTTGGTGGCCTGTGGTTTCCTACTTTCTCTCATTCATCCCTCACTTTTCTTCCTAGGACTTATATCTGCAGATACTTCCCACTCTAAACCTAACTTTTCCCTAACCACTGTCTTCTGCCATGATGTCTTCCCCCCATTTTCCTTCTGTTTCCCCCAGGTAGCTCCACACTTTTCGGCTGCAATACTTCTTCCCACTCTGTTTCCTCTGGACCAGCAAGAAGGACAAGAGTCCTGAACCTCTTCTTTGTCCCAGATGCAAGAGGATAATTTTGGGCCAAGAGCAGCTCAGGGAGCCCTTCCAGGTGAGCTGTACCTTTGCTAGGAAGGCTGTCCCTCACAAGCTGGACCTCATCTCAGCTATCTGCCCCTCTGCCTTATGAAGAGCACTGTGCCTAACTTGAAATCCTTCTTTTTCCCATACATGAGGTGCTCAGAGCCTGATCTGGGGTTTCTTCTAAAATAAGGACCCAGCTGCTTATTTCTGATTCAGTTCCTCTGAAGCTCAGGAGGGCTTAGACGGAGACTCCACACCAAACCAAGCTCAGAGACATCCAGCAATGTGCAAGTTAGCAAGCAGAGAACACGCAACCAGAATTTGAAATATCAGGGCTGTATCTTCCGCTGTTGTAAATGCCGCAGTTCTGCTGTGATTACATCAGCAGCACAGGGTGTGGATCACTCATGACTTCAGTGCAGCCCTTCAAGGCATCCCAGTGCACAGCTTGGCTGGTGACCTTCCTCCAAGGCACCTGGGATGTGGCTGGGGGCTAAGGAATAAAGGTATTTACAACCTGCTCTTTGCCACTTGGCCCCCAGTACCAAAAAAGCCATCTCAAATGCACGTTCCCGGCTTGGACAGGATGATTGTGGAGCTATGTCTAACAAAAGCATGAAGAAAAGCAGCTGCAGAAGTATTCTACAGCTTCATGTTTCCCAAGGTGAGGAGACACAAGCTGCCAGCTCCCTTGCCAAGAAAATACCTTTGCAGGAGGAACTGCTTCGTCAGTCTAGTCTAGACCCAAAATCTCAGGAGGAAAAAGTGCAAAACCTCTACTCTGGACCCAGAGGCTGGTTTTACACCAGCATATGCTAACTCACACTGCATAGGTGGCCAGGGATATTCCCAAATGATCACCTCTGTACTTAAATTGTACCAGGACCACAACAGTTTTGGCCAAGCAAACCCACCCTGTCCCAAACCATTCCCAGCACCTCTTCTAGCTCTGTGATGGGAAAAGGGGTGTCTGAGTAGAGTGGGCATCTTGCATAGAGATCCCTGGTGCCTTTGGTAGGGGCACCTAAAGAGAAAGGCAGACCCAACTGAGACTGCCACAGAGAGAAATGTGATTTGAAAATTCTCTGCAAGTGTCAAGATGGAGCAGAAGCACAGTGAGGAAAGGCATTTTTCACTCTGGCTCAATTGTGCCTTTGCATTTGCTCCCAGAAGTGCACCAGCACCCGGCTGAGCCGCTGTGGAAGAGCCAGCACAGAGGAAAACCGAGCAAATCTCTTCCCCAATAAACCCTGCACGTAGCAGAGCTGCCACTGTGAATGCACATAAATAATAGTAAACCAGCATGGGAAAAATATCTGTGGTTGCCAGGCAAATTAATGTTCCAGCATAAACAGCAAATACAAATTAGCTCAGGGTGCACACACAAGAACACAGCCTTTGTGGGGGAATGGGATGCTTCAGAGCTAAACACCAGAAAAGGCAGCAATGCTTGTTAAAAACGGGGCTGGGGAGGAGGGGTGCTGGCTCGGGAGGAGCTGGACAGTGTACGGCTCCCATTAAGTCTTTCCCGCATGTCTTTTGGGTGGAGCTGTAGCAAGATGGGCTTCTCTGTACCTTTCTTCAAGCATGTTGAAGGTAATGGCTTGTAATCCCTCATGCACAGCTTTCCAAGCCTTCCACATCAGCCCAGCACTCCCATTTTGCTCTCCTGGAGCAGGCTCTGGCCGTGTCCCCTGTGGTGTTGTGAGGCCAGGCTGGCCCCATGAGGAGATGGTTAAAAGGCACCAGAAATAGCAGGGGCTGTTGAAAAGGCAGCTCTGTGCCGGGAAGGCTTCAGACAGACCTCGGGAAGGGAGGGAAAGCTGCATTACAATCCTGGCATTGATGGTCTCTCCTGCTGAGCGCGCCTTTCATCGCTGGCTGCTGCGAGGGGAGACAGGGAAGGGTTACCGAGCCATCCCAATCCCACTGGATCTTGTGGCGTTGGTCTTCTTGTACCCCTTTCAGGTGGGGAGGAGAAGACAGTTCTGCTTTTTTCTCCCCTCTTAAAAATACATCCTTGTTGGACTCAGCAGCATGCTAGGACTTCAGTGGTGTATTTTCAGTGGCTGCAAGTTGTCCTGTGGTTAAATAATAAACACAGCAGTAAAACACCAGTACATTTTCCTAGTGCAGGAGACAGAGCATCTGTTGTCATCAGTCCTTAAGAAGTGCTATTCTTATTTGCGGTCCCTGACCTCTTTTTTTATCCAATTTTCTGTTCCCCAAAAGCTTTATGGGGAGCAGATGCCAAATATGTGTCATTAATTTTTACCATGTATTGTACTTTCGATATTCAGCAGTTGCTGTCAATGAAATGAGAAGTGGAAATTAGATAGCCAGTGCTATTCAGTTAAAGAGATTTCGTTACCTAATCCTCTGAAGAAGGGTATAAGCAGGCAACTTTATTCACAAGCAACACTTGGACTGAACCCATAAAAGTGGATCCTTCATAATTAATTCTGCCCTTAAGTGTTAAATGGCAAAATGCAAGAAAAAAATTGAACACCGAGAGGCATTTAAGTTTTAAAATGGCTGTGACAATTAAAACTCTACATTGCCTCCCTGAATTGTACTGTCATAGAATATCCTGTGTTGGAAGGAACCCACAAGGATCATAGAGTCCAATGCTTCCTTCCAATAATTCTACCAGGAATTTTTCCTGTTAAATAACAGTATTTTTTTTCAAGACTGACTTGTAAATCTGGACTATAATGACACCTGCTGTGAGATTCACCATTTCCATGGGAAATTACAGGGCTAAGCATGCCTGGACTTAGAAGTACCCACAGAAAACTGCAAGGGACACTAACCAAAATCTGCTCCATGGGGGCACACATCCAACTGGTGTTAAAGAACTGTGTGTTGCTACCAAGGGGCAGCAATTCCTGATGAGGTAAATAAACCCATCTGTAGTGTCCTGAGTCCCAGCTCAATGACAGCACGTGTGTTTGGCTATGCAGAGACAGAATTTGGCCTTTCACTGCCGTCACATGACTTTAGTATGATAAATGTGTTGATGGCAAATCCAGACGGGGGGTGACTTGTGTTTAATTTTCCCAGTATAACTCAGCAAACTTCTATCCACGAGGCTCCACATGACGTTTTTCATTAAGCTGTACAGCATGTACCAAGCCCCCTGTCTTGAAGGTGACATTCCAAACCCCCCCATGGAGGAGGGACAGTTGTCAGGGCTGTGATTAAAATAGATCCTTGTTTGTTGGCGTGACTTCTACTCAGCTCCCAGGAGATGTGGCAGTGAGCCCTGCCACCTCTCCAAAACGAGATATGGCCCAGATGGAGGCACATATAACATCCTGCTGGACGCTCTTCCAACCTGCCCTTGTTTGCACTCGTGCTATTTGGGCTGGACATCACCTGCGACCACATTTCCACGTTTTTATTCCACAGGCTGCAGGCAGGAGCCTCTGAAGGGTTGGCACAGCCTTTCCCCCCGCAGGGGCAAACCTAAAGACCTCGTACCACCCAAGGCCAAGTGCAGTGGTTTTGTGGGAGAGCCAAGAGCAATAATACGATGTCCCAAGGGTGCGTTTGCTTGTGCTTACACAATTCAATGTCTTTTCGGGGGCTGCACGGAAGGGGCTGATGTCCTGCAGCATGTCCATTACTTGGCACAGCCCTGGTGGTGAACTCAGCTATAAATAGAGCTGAGCCTCTGAGGCTGAGCCCACTTAAGCAGCTCTAATGCAACACCTGCTAATCACAGGCCCCGGGGTGAGACAGGCATGTGGAGCTGCCCTGCCAGGGTGGGTTCCCAGAGCTAAGGCTGGAAGACAAACCATTTTCAAATGGAATGAAAGGGACGAGGGGGAGCAGCTGTGGCATTTGTCATGCTAGACACAGATTTTGAAGATGCTCACTGGCAGAGGCAAGGCAGGGAACACAGGAGTTTGGCAGGGGAAAATCAGACAATAAAATCATTTAATAACTCTCACCATCTTCTTGAAAAAGCTCTGTAAGAAACTTCAGCTATTTACTGAATTAAATCTGGAAAAACAACATAAATTCCCTAAAAACAACAACCCAGGATGTGTCCCACACTGTGGAGTGGATTGCTCCTGGACTGTAAATTTAAAAGACAGACTTCATTGCCACTCTTCCAGAGATGCCTTTCACCAAATCTCACTCTGACTTCAGTAATCTCCTGACAAGGATGTGACATTGTCCAGACCTCATCAGCTTGCAGTTGTTCAAGTGTCTCAAATCTCCTCTTTTTATCTCGTCATGTATCCCCGTTGGGTCAACAGCTTCCTTGGAGAAGAAGCTGTAAAAATACCATCTCCTTCCTAACATTATGCCTTCCACCTGTCATCCATTCCTCTAAATCTCCAAAAGTCAGGACCAGTATTTTTGGCTGAGGTGGCAGCAGACAAGACCCGTGACTCTGCTGCCCATCTCCTCTGAAGGTGAGAGCTGACGAGGGCTGTGCAAACACCAGTGTTGGAAACCAAGGTTGGCTCAGCTCCAGCTGGTCCGCCTTTCCCAGATGGCCATGGAGGATCACATCTGCCCATCACCTGGCAGCCCCACAGAGTGCAGGACCAAGTGAAATAAACACAAATCAGCTTAAATATTGCTTTAGAAACACATTAGGTGGTTAGGAAGAGTAGGTTTTCTGCTTTTTTCAACCAGGGAAATCCCTGGTTTGTTTTCAAGACCAGCTCATTATCAAGTGGGACAACTGCAGAGAGAGCAAAGCTCACTTCTATTAATGCTTTTTCTAGGAGCAACGCTGCCAGGTTGACTGAGTTCATCTTATCAAAGGGACTTTGAGAAGTCTAAGATTTTGTCCTCAGTGCCACCGGGGCAGTGTGTGTACACTGTGAACAGAGGACCCGCTCCCCAGCTCCGGCTTGTGCCAGAGGGCTGGAAAACTCCCAGGGATTAAATATTAACATTTATTGCAGTGCCTCCACTTTGTTCTAGATCCAATGCAATTTCTTTCTTCCAGGAATGTGGTGGTTATGGCAAGCTGAGTAATGTGGGAGCTCAGTTACTATGCACTGTACAGATTGTGAATAAAGGCTTCAGTGGAGTTGAATCTGTCCTGCCGTTTTGGGTAGGGTGAATAGCTACATAAATAACATAACAACATCTAGTCTACCCTTCCAGCTCTGATTCAGCCTTGAGACTGATTTGTATGCTTTTTGTAATTACAGTTCTTTTCTGTCTGCTCTATGACTGCTTGGGAAAAGTTGTTATGTGTCTTTGAATGAAGCTCCCCAGGGAGAGAGACCCAAACCATTCCTTTTTCCCAGGCTGGCGTGAGCTCCCTTGCAACTCTTACAGAGTGTTTCATTGGAGCATCGCTTCCAGTTTTACATATAGCAAATGAGATCTGGGTTCACCTGTTAAACAGTCACATCTTAAATGAAACAAATTTGGAGTCAAGTCATAAAAAACAGGAGAAAAACACATAAAAAGGAAGGGCTGGTAAATACTGGATGCAATAATAGTTAAGGCCTTTCTATCTTACGATCTTCTTCGCATTCCTCTGCTCTGATGAAAATTGATGACCACTTCAAGAGCTCCAATGTAGTGGCAATTATACAGCTACAAAGAGAGTATGTTAAAATAGTGACTGAGGGAGAACAAACAGAGCAGGATTGTGCAAATTCACCTCCCAACCCCATCATATCTTCCACTGCACAAGACAGAGGTGGGGATGGTGTGAATTAATAATTTGTTTTCTCCTTCCCCCCCTCATATAAACATAATAAATCTCTGAAAAACCCGTGCTCATGTACAAAATTTAACACAAATGTGTTCACCCCAGGGAGTCTGGAAGGGAAACAGTAGTTTGGCCAAACAATTTGTCTTTATAATATTGATTCTGTCAAAGCTGCATAAATGGAAGAGAAGCCTTTAAGTCTGAGTTCCAAAGTGCAGCCTCCATTTGATAATAATGAGCCATGCTTTCTGGAACTGTGGTACCCTGGGAGCTGCTTCCTTCCCAGTTTTCCTTCCCAGTTTTCTCATGGGCTCAGATGAACCTGAGTAAAGGATGGCGACCTGAAAAGTATTACAACCTTTTGCTTTTGTGTACCCAGTGTACCACAGCAGGATATGAGTCAGGAGAAAAGGTGAGGCATGTCCTGATTGCTCCATGTTAGGTGTTCAGGAGTACGATCTGCCTTAGAAAAGCAATGGTAGAATATCACATGGGAACAGCATGGATGGCCTGATGCTATTTTCTCCAGCTCGGACTCTTGTCTCTCCTTGCACTGTCTTTTTGCTGCAGGTAGGGGTTTGGCTGGATTTCCAAGCAGGCCACAGCCCCAGGGTTGCTGCAGGACACACCAGGCATTCACATCTTGGAGAAGGAGCCAGCTGGTGGCCGCTCGCCTCCAGCACCTCTGCACACCTGGGTGGAACTGGCCATTAGATACGGCTGGCTGGCTGCTGAAACTGTGCCCAAAAATGGAAGAAATGCCTCTCCAGACTCTCACCTTGAGCTGTGCTGGACCCCTGCTAGGTCAAGAGGAGGATCCTGCTGCAGAAAGGGCTGAGCAGGAATAAGGACAAGAGTCTTCTCCAGCACAGGGGGCCCCCATGGACCCCATGCGCTCCTTACTGAACCAAAAGAGCTGGCTCAAGTGGGGATGAGAGGAACATCCTCTTTCATAGAATTTTGGGAAAGTTTCATAAGCCCTGCCCCAAATCTGTAGCCAGCATCATTTCCAAGCACAGGCTCTCCTGCTGTCACTGCCTTGGTCTTGCTTTTTAACCTACATGACTTCCTCCTCAGCCTTCTCTGCACCCTCCGTTGCTGGCTTCTGCCCAGACTTCTCCATGGCAGTGTTGATTGGAGTTGTCTGAGCAACACTTTCCCACTGTCTCTGCTCCCATGCTGTGACTCCAGTGAGGCAAGCCACCCCAGCCCACCCCCCAGCCATGCCGGCTGCCATCTGCACTCCGCTTCTTTCCCGGTTAATCTCGTTTGCCTTGCCAACACCAAGGCAAACACAGCGGAGGCACCGTGCGACATGGATATTTCCCCTGCCATGTGCTCCCACAGCTGTGTCCTTGTGGCCTTTGCTGGGGCTTGGTGGCCACCAGCTTCCCTCAGAGATGTGTTGGGTGTGATGCTGCTGCCGCTCGTCTCGCCCTGCCCAAGCAGTGGGCTGGGTCATAAGAGGGGCATCATCCACCTGACATCTCCACATTCTGACCTCTTGTCTGTCCCGCTTCCACCTCCCACCAGCACCTTCTGTCCTGTCTCATCGTCTGCTTTCTCCTTACCACTGGGCTAATTCATCCTCCTCCTCCATTCCCCTAAATTCTTTCTGTTTCTGCCCATATTCCCCTTCTCCCAGATTCAGTATTGTCTGGGACTGTCCCTCAGGCCAGCCTGGCTCTCTTCCTGCTCCTTTCATTTCCATTTCATCTGCTCCTCCTAAGTTGAAGTGATGTCCTTGTCCTCCTGGCCAGGTTGTCTTTCTGAGTGTCACACATTTATTTTTTGTGTCACCTCTCTTTAGGGTTCAGACAGTGTTTTTGTGAGCTTCAGTCACTGGTTTCTTTGACTTGTCTACTTGTTTTCTCCCATCTCCTGAAATCCGTACTGTTAATTGCTGTTTCTGACAACCTTCCTTCACTTTGCTTTCAAAAAGTTCGTTAACCATTGCTAGAGCAAAAAACATACCTTCTGTAGAGGCAAAACCAAGGGAATTAATAAGCTCACACACACCAGATTATTCTCAATACATTCTAAAATGGGGGAAAAAAAGAACAGACCTTTTATCTGGAGCAAATGGAAGATAGTGGATGCTAAAAGACATGATGCAAAAAGAAAAGGAAGGGTGCTACAACCAAAAATGAGGGACGTCAACAGGTAAGTTGTTTGGACAGTACAGTGTTACTTACTGGAGAGGCAAAAAGTATCTCCTGAACTAATCAGGGGAAGATAAAAAACTTGTCATGATGAAAAATACCAGGTGCTATCAATAGCATATAATGGACTGAAAAATACATGCAAAAAGCAGCATTGATTTTGTGCTTGGCCCCACTTTTATCAAAGTCCATAACCAAACCCAGTCAAAATAAATAGCAAAAGTGGCTGGGAAACCACAGGGCAGCTTTGATCAGGTTGCATTGCTGTGGTTTTGATTTTCAGTTTGAAGTCACTCAAACTGCATTTCTTGACTTTTTCAGTCCGACATTCTTAAAAAAAATATATCCAGGAGTTCCTTCGTGCCATGACACCCCAATGTTTGCCTTGCCAGTGAAATTAAAAAAAAACCACAGCCAAGATAACGTTGGGTAATCATTTATTACTTTTTTACCACTCTTTTTTTGTTTAGTTGTTTGCCTGAGGATATATGTGATTTAGTTTTTTGTACTCACTTCCCTGACCTTTCCCTCCTGCTTCCCAGCAGTGCTGCCAGAATCCTAGGCAGAGGAGCACAACGTAGGAGCCACGTGAGTCAGGCAACAGATTATTTGCTCAGGTATCACTCCCTTTGCCAAGAGACATTTTACTCCCTGGGTAGGTGTGGGCTTCACCACCTGCTCTGTGAACACACCAGGAACCAGGTGACTCATGACATGAAGGAAGTGTTTGCAGTAAGAGCTGGGAACGTGGCAGCCCTTCTCTCATGGATGAAGTGTTCGGGGATTTTATGACTGGTGCTTTTCACAGTAAGGTAAACTCTGCAGGCAGTATTTCTGACAATTTTTTCCCCCTGTAGAATTCAAGCAGATTTTCAATGGTTATCTGTGTTGATGAAGGTGTCAAGGAAGCACATCACTGGGGTGCTTCAAGAGGGACAAGTGTCAGCTCCCAGAGGTTTGGCAGTATCATTGGTAGCTTGTGGCCTGGGATTTGGAAGAGGAGCTGCAGTAGCCCCCTGGCTGTGGGGTACCTCCCTGCAGCTGATGCAGGACAGCAGTTAACTTGTGTGCACCCTTCAGCTCCCTGTATTCCCTGTCAGCAATTTCCATACCAAGAGCCAAGATAAGCCCACTTATCTGGTGGCCAAGGTCATCACCCAGGTTACAGGACCAGGGTAAGAGACCACGGACCTTGAGCAGAGGTTATTCTGAGCCCTGTCTCAATGCGGGCAGCTTGTAGGGTTGGAGAGACTCTCCAGCAGGTATTTTTTTGTCTGTTTGACAGACTTTCCTTCTGTTGACTTTAGTCTGGAAGGGAAAACAACCAGTGCTGAAGAGCACCACCATAACCTGTGTTATATTTTAGCATAACAGCCTAACTCAATTAATAGTAGGAAGGGTGGCAGGCCTGATAGTTAAGTGTAAATGTAGAAACCCTGAGACACCTTCTTTTCCCCTCCACTCATCAAAAAATAAATCAAATCTGTGGGGTTTTATTCCATCATCTGTGCACCAAAACAAAGCATGTCATTTCTGCACTTGGGAGAAAAGTAAAAGAAAGGAAAAGGCTGGTTTGACATCATGGTGGTGCTTTTGCTTTTCTCTACAAATAGCTCAAAGCTTCATGAAGGGCTCCTGCTTCTGCTGTCCTGTCTGCCCAAGAGGATTTGAGCTGCTCAGAAAAAGGCACAAATTCTGTATATTTTGGGACACAAAGGGAACTCTCCCTAATCTCACCTTCTATAAATAACCATACAGCAGCAAGAACTGGTACCATCAAGACCCATTGGCTGCCATCTCCATGAGGAGTTAATTAGCCTTAATTAGCCCTAATTAGTCCTTTTGCTCTCTGGATGAAGAGACCAGGAACTAGAATGGACACTTTCTGTACCAAAATGATCACTTACGGGGAAGTTACTCTTTGGCCAAGAAACATAATTTCTTTAGATCAGTTCTGTGCCTCTGGCAGGCACACTGAGACCAGCAGAGCCATGGCACTAGAGAAGGACAAGGAAAATGGAATTTCTGCTTTCCTCTACACCTGCATTGCAACAACTCCAGCTAGTGGTCCTAGGAAGACTCGAAAAGATTGGGTCTTTTTCTCACCAAACAGAAGAGGAACACTGTTTCTAGCATAAGCCAAAACCAGACATTCACTAGTAAAAAAATTTTAAGAGGAAAAATTTTTAAAAGTCAGAACTTCATCTCAGCACCGCAGAGTTGTGTCTTCTCTTGTGGCTTCCCTCCGAGTCCTCCCCAAGGCCATGTGGCTGCCCTGTGGGGACACCTCGTGGCTCAAGTGGCACCTTTGGTTTGCCTTCAGAGATCACCTCTTCATCGCACCACGATCTGTGCAAAGTATTTTGTCTGCCAGCGTGACAGCTGGAAGGAGAGACATGAAGTCAAATTTGGAGCTAGGAACTACAGGGGACAAGTCTAGACCCACTCTTCTAACAATTTTTTTAGCACCTAGTGAAATTATAAGTGGCTCAGTTTGAGCCACCCACCCTTTCAGATGCCCTCAACCAGCAGTGCTTGGCTACTGTTTTCTCCTGCTGGCCAGGGCAGGTGAGTCTACGAACACCAGCCCAACCTCACAGGGCACAGGGGATGGAGGCACTGGGGAGGTGCTGCCAGGGATTCACTCATGGAGATTTGGTTTGTGACAGCTGAGATCAAACACTGCACCAGATCTCACTGTTACCAGCCTGGGCACTAACAAGAAACTTAATTTACCCCATGTCTGGTTTCACAGTGATACAGCCAGACAGGAGTACAGCATACAATGAGTTTGTATTAATTATTTCTCTGTTTGTGCAACTTGCAGATGAATGGCTTGGCACTTCCCAAGAAAAATCAATCTCATCTCCTGTGGCTTTGCAGACAGACATTGGAATGGCTCCTCCCTGCTCCAGGTATTTCCATTCAGCAGTATCAACAAGCCCTAAACCCACAGAGGTGGCCTCTGGCTCATTTCCTTAATCTCTCCTCAGGTAGGCAGAGCCCCTGGTTGTCAGAAGAGGCAGATGTTTATCGTGCTCTGCTCTGCACCAGCATCAGACCACACCAAACAGAAGTTACCAAAGAGCATTTGGGTTTCTTGTGATGGTATTTCATAATGAGGAGGATTTATGTTTTTGTCTTGAAAGCCCACAAAAGTAGCACAGCTATCCTCACATGGATTTAGCTTCTCCAGTTAAGAGAAGTTAATGGGCCAGGATTATCTGACCTGTGGTTTGCTTGCTGATGAAGAGATGGCTGAGCTCTCTGGCTCCGCTTGCCTCTCAGGCCAGTGCCCCCTGGCGCACGGCCATCCCACCTGGCCATCCCACCTTCTTCAAAGCACTCACAAGGAAACTCCAACCATGCCCTGAACAGCACCCTCCAGCCAGGGCTTTCAACTCCTTTTGCAAATGTCATCTACAAGAAGCTGAGAGGCAAAGAGAGGTCATCGGGCTCCTGTGGGCCAGGATGCCTTCAGCAGAGCCAACAGCAGAACTTGTTTCCTGAATTCATTACTTGATTTCAAGTGTTATTTCTGCTGGGGAATGGAAGAGAGGGGCACCAGCATCGGCAGTGCCAACTGCATCCAAAG
The DNA here is from genome assembly GCA_013400915.1 of Pardalotus punctatus. NCBI lineage: Eukaryota > Metazoa > Chordata > Aves > Passeriformes > Pardalotidae > Pardalotus > Pardalotus punctatus. The sequence goes on along the minus strand of VZTX01017507.1, from coordinate 14,660 downwards.
ATTATTCTCCTTGTCAGGGAGAAGCCACCATTCATGTAGACTTCCCAATGGCATGGAAATGTGTGTCCACACTGGTGGGAATGTGGGTATTTGGCAAGAAAGTTCACCCTCCTGTCCAGAAGTTTCCTGGGCCCCTAGGCCCCTTGCGGAATAGGATTTGTTTGCTTTCTCGTGGACAGGTATTTATTTGCCAGGGTCACAGGTTGAGGGGAAAGAAGTTTTCCCAGTGTGACTTCCTCTCTACTAGCTCCATCTGGAGGCTCCAAGAAAACTTGCATTGTAAAATTATTTTTATTTGTATTTATTTATTTAACTATTTATTTAGGATTTAAGGTGGTCTTGGCATTGATGATGGTTAGCAGACTTGAAAAAAGAAAGCATCTGTGCAATTAGGTTTTTGGTAATAAATTCATTAAAGATTCTGTAAAACCAAAACCATGTGCTTATTTCTGGCTATGCTGAAGACTGCATCTCAATCTGTTCATTTCTCTATTTACCTGCAGTTACAGTGTTTTATTTTAAGCAGCTGACTGCTCAGCCTCTGTTCTAATTCAGTAGCATTTATCATGCTGCTATGCAAAGCTGCCACCTGAAGAGCTGTTGGAATTTTTTACCTTTTTTTTTAAAAAGTGGTATTTGAACTTAAAATATCTTTAAGCTGCAAATAGTTACATTTATGTAACTTCCTCTTTTATTAATACTGAGGCATAGCTATCCTCTAGGATTTGCTATATGGAATTCAAAATGTGTCTATAAATGTAAAAAAGACCCCAAACTACAGGGAAGGGTAGGGGGCTGAAGGAAAAAAAAATTCTAATAATCTCACCAAGGACATGTTTGCTCTGTTTTGTAAATCCAGTGCTCTGAAAGCATTTGCCAGAGAAGTTCTCTTGCCTTCCCTTGAGGAAAGTGAGACTCAAGCCTATTGATTTGATATGATGTGATGCCTTATAACTCTGCCCATGGGCAAAGCTCTGTGGTGAGCATCAATATAATGCTAATTCAGATTCATCTGTTACAGCTGGAGTTTCCAACTTCACCTGAGTTACTGTAAGAATAACAAGAATAGCTGCACTGGGAGAAGAATGATGATGCAACACAACCTTGGAATCAGTTTTTTGTACATTTGGGGAAAAGCTTTATTTCTTCTCCCTCTCAAAAGAATTCTTGCTGGGAATGGAAAGCTGTCAAGAAAGCACAGAGAGATCAGATGAGCAGCCTGCCTTGTACAGCTTTCAGGAGCACGAAAAGAGAATTTGGGCTGCAGGGATTTGGTGCTCCATGACAAGGCATGCCAGTCAGGCTGAACACTTTTCCAGCCTTCCCTGGGAGCCTTTCTGCTGACACAGACTCAGTCAGGAGCCCTAATCTTCTCAGCTGCTCCATCTAGAAACCTTCCTGAAGTGGATCTGACAATTCCAGCCCTAATTTCCCCCAGGATTTGCTTCTCAAAGAATGCTTGTATGTACTCACTCAGGAGTTGCTGCTTTAAGTCCTAACTTTTGTTCTCTTGAAGTAATCAGCAAGTAAAGAATGGATGTGAAATCCCTTCCTGAACAGAAAGAGTCTGTATTTTGCAAATACCTCATCAGTAATTGGAGAGTAACTTCCAATACAAAGAATATCTACCACGTGGTAGTTTCTAAGCAGCAGGATGGTGAAGCATTTGAACAATGAGCAGGTGAGAGATTTCCGGTTGAACTGGTTCATGGGAGTGTGGAGGGAACAGAAAAAGGGTTTAAAACTCAGCATGCAGAGTTAAATGTCAGTGCAACAGTTAACTTGAGTTTAGTGCATCATGAGAGATTATCAAGCACTGAGGTTAAGGATGCAATTGTTCTGATACATTGTTAGAAGCATTACTTAATAACAAGTGAGTTGTCTCCAGCAGAAGGCTGCTTTAAAACAGACATCAAAAAACCCTGAAGAGCCAGATCTTCCAGATTCTCTTTTTTAAAGCTTCTTCCCTATGTTGGGATGCTACAGTAGGTATGGTACAAAGTACACTGCACAGCAGCAGCATTTATCACCCCTTATTAAAGTTTTTCAGGCATAGATATGCACTTTTTCCTCTATTTAGACTTTTAATACCACGTAAAACAGTGTGCACTGGAGCTATTTCCTGTAACATTCACTGCAAAACACCTTCATTTAAAAACAAATTCCTTTGGTCCCTGAGGTCATGTTGAAACGACATTTTATTGACTTTGCATGGAACATCAGAAGGCAGTCAACACACCGGCAGCTTTCCTTCCCTCCCTAATTTCTGCAGGAGTGTCCAAACTGTCATGAAAAGACAGGTGTATGAAATTTTCTCCTGATAGCTCAACTCTAAGGGGCTCAGAGGAATGAGAAAAACAGTGAAAAAAAATACAACTGTGTATAGTTCCTGTCTCTTCCTAAGACTGCAGAAATGCACAAATTCTTGCAACAGCTGCTTCATAAGCATTCATGGCATTCACTCATGGTGCCCTGTCCCGGCTGTCCTGTGCTGCAGCACATTCCCATTTTCTGAAATGCTTCTTTCCCCTTTCACCTCTATGTATAATAAGTCTCTGCTGTATCCTTGTCACTGTACTTAACAGGTACAGTAATTATCTGGGAGCAGACTTATTTTTATGGATAAGCTTACTGATGTTCACTGATTTATTTTATATTTTGGCCGGTAAATCCTCAAAGAAACCATTCAATTTGGTTATAATTCCATTTAACTTTTCATTTTCTGGTCAAACAAACTCTGTTTTTCAAATCCTCATTTAATGGAAACAAACCAAAAAAGAAAAATGAGATGACTCCAGATATGACAGATGAAGATTTACTTTAGTTCAAGGCAAAAACTTCTATTAGTACAGGACAAACAACAACTTAGGCAAAGGGAAATGCCGGTCATCAATAAAGTTGTTAATAATTAAAACTAGTTTCCCTCAGTTTCTTAAAATAGGCTTTCAGGGTTTTTTATCTTATACTATCAAACTGTGTTAGTTACGTAACTAAAACATGCAAATAAAGTGCAACAGACTACTCTTAGCCATTATCTGATTGAGCAACTTTTAATATTTCTATTGACAAACATTGTAAGCATAACCAGAGTGAACTGTGTGTACTTGAAGTCTGTCCGGTGATAAAGCTGAATCACTGAACTGCCGGTTCAAGGAGAATTACTGGCATTCTAATTTCATTTGCAGTTGAGACATAGGATGCTGAAGTGATCACGGACTAGGACATGTTCAGTAGTGCCAAATTCTAATCAAAACTCAGATTGTGCGTTAGTAGCCAAGGCAAACAATTATCCTGTACCATACACAAAAAGCAACTAGTATTGAACAGACAAAAAGTTTGGTCGACAAACTAGTTTTACTTCTTTAATAATATTTTGCTAATAACTCAAGAGGCACTACAGTACCAGTAAGCATATGAATTTTAAAATGCACAATGGCCACAGACAGTTGACTTGGATACAGTAGTAGTGTTTGGTAGCAGACCTACAGACGGCTTTTCGATTCTTCCACTCTTAAATGATTCTGTATTTCCTCCTGACCTAGTCATGCACTGGAGAGGAATTCCACAGCAGTCTCCTTCTCTTCAGTTAATTCCTTAGCAGTAAGATCCATCTTCTCACGAGAAAAATCATTAATAGGAAGACCCTCAACAAACTTCCAGGTCTTGTCCTGATTGAAAACAAGCAAATAAAAAGCCCTCCATGTAAGAACAGGCTTCATTCAGTTTGCATTAAAAAAGCTTTGCAGCATAAGAACAAAGCTTATGGCCTTAAAAACCACATCAGGCAGCAGTTAATTTTATTTCAGATAAGGAATGCAGTCAGCACCAGCTAGTTATGTCAGATTCTACTTGTCTACCAGCACTTAGCTGACAATCAAGTTAACTTATGTGGTTAATAAGAGTTCTCTCTGTGAAAGACTGCTAAACCCCCACATCCCAGCAACTGCAGTCCCACACTGCTGTTAACAAGCTCACACGACAGTTTAATACGTCTTGCAGAAGATACATGGATTTAAATACAGCCTAGGTACCTTGATCACAACAGGGAATGAATATAGCAAGTCTTCAGGAACACCATAAGAATTGCCATCAGAAATTACTCCCATCGAAACAAATTCCCCCTGAAACCAGAAAAGTAAGAGATAAATACATTTTTCACTCCTAGAAGCAAGCAAAATGTTGATAGTTTTTGGTATCTTTTATCTCCCATGACACACCTTACTCCAGAAAAGGACAGATTCTGCCCTCTGAACACACATACACCTGAGGTCAATGACATGGGCATGCAATCGAAGCATTAGGCAAACAAGCATTTACTCAAGAGCAACATCTTACCGCTGGGGTGCCAAACCAGATGTCCCTCACATGGTCACAGATAGCCTTGGCAGCTGACATAGCACTGGACAGCTTCCTGGCCTTAATAACAGCTGCACCACGTTGCTGAACAGTCTGCAATTAAGAAAAAAAAAACACCATAACTAAATTGTAAAGCAGCAAAATCACGGCTTGGTTAACATGCTGTTAGTAAATGCCATCAAGAAAGACCATTGTATATAATTAAATAATTTTATCAGTGAAAATACAGTTCTTTCACCAAACAAACACGTCATACAATCCAGAAATACAATCTAGAAGAGTTTTGCCAACACAAGAATGTAACAGAATGTTTCAGAGGCTCATTCCTTAGCTTTCCAGCTAGCTGACTCCTCTCACGCCAACCAGATGTCTCAAGCTTTTCCCACCAAGTGACTTCATGCACATCAACAGTAACAGATGTCTCGAGCAACACGCTGTCAATTAAGGTCTTCTGCTGAATACCAATGTGAAACACTTGCTGATCTCAATTCTACAATACTTACTGCATACAATTAATTTATTCCTGCAGATAGTTGAACCTACCATCCCATACTCGAGTTTATATAATAATAGTTTTGGTAAGGTTTTATTCATCTAGGGCTTTAGTAACTCATTTCTCCCTTTCCACTTAGGTAGCCTGTGCTCTTCATCAATTAATACCATTACTTTGTTTTACTAACCTACATTATTATTTATTGCTGTCCTACATTAAGACATATGCAGGCATTTTTCATAATTTCAGAAATTGTGCTGATGATGCCTCACATTTAGAATTGGAAAGAGTGTGTGTGTGTGTGTGTGTGTACATGCAGGAGCAGGGAATGAGCTGCTGGCCTTTTCTGGTGGGTGGGGAGCAGCAAATGGATCATCCTACATGTACAAAGTCACCACAATGAAATGGTAATGGTGCTTTTGTATCAGGCAAGTTTCACCTGAGCAACGATCAAAACTCTTTGCTGAACCATCTTTCATTCCAATTGGATTTTCCTAGCAGAATTTACATAGGCTTTCCTGCCTTGAGTTTTTGAAGAGCAAGTATCTGATAACAAAATATCTGAAGATGGCTTATTTTAGTGACAGAGAAGAGCTGCTTCACCAAGTCAGTCAGTTACACAGTTTACAATTTCAGATGAGGACAGGAGAAATCACAAGCATGGCATGACCATTAAAAAAAAAGAAAAAAGAAAAAAAGAGGTATCTTCTTACCAGGATAAAGTCTCCCTTCAGCCAGCTGTCATCTTTTATAGCTTCATAGACTCCAACTTCCTTTCCTTTCACGTTCACCTTTGCATGGTTAACATCTGGATATTGAGTGGAGGAGTGGTTGCCCCAGATGATGACATTCTTCACATCATTAGCAGTCACACCCAGTTTCAGAGCAATCTAATTGGAAATTAAAGATGTCCATTGCATTGACTTCAGCTTCTCAACTCACAGGCTTCTTTGAAAGCATTGCTCTGTTTGTATTTAGCAGAGGTAACAGAATAGGCCCTTTTTACCTGAGATTTGGCTCTGTTGTGATCCAAACGAGTTAAGCAGCTGAAGTTTTCCTTTGGTATGGATGGGGCTGACTTTGATGCAATCAGGCAGTTGGTATTCGCTGGATTCCCAACAACCACAACCTAAAAATGAAAAAAGGAAAGATGGAGTAGATAGTTCTGCAAAACAACTCCTTCTGGTGAAATACATTGCTCGACCTTCAAAGAAGCTATCTAAAAGTTAAGTTTTCTAATCTCTTGGTTGTCTTCAACAAGATTGTTTTCTATCTGTGTCGTTCATAGTCACCCAGTCTTCTATAAATGCAGAGAAAAGTATTTTTCAGGTAAGTATTTTCTTTAACTTGACATCCAGTGTGAAAGGGAACGAGACGTCTAGGGAGATCTGTACACTGACCACAGCCTGGCTTCAAACCTCATGCTACCAGACACAGGAAAGGAAGATATGTGCACATTTGTCACCAACCCCTTTTAAACACTTTCTGGACTGGCTGCCACTGCTTTATATAATTGCTTTATAATTAGAAAGCCAGAACAGTTACTTATCTCAATGTTCATAGGCAGTTAGAAGTAAAATACTGCCTCAACTTAGATCAATTTATTACTATGCAAAACTGATTTTTATTCATCCTTCATTTGTGCCTCAAATGACTTACGTCAAGATCCATATACTCTCAATCACAGAAACTGATCTGCAAACCTCCCTTTGTATTTCCCCTTCTGAAAGTGAGTTCAGTAAATTTTCCACTACTCTGCAATAGTTATATTGATAGTTTTTATTCCAAGTGGATAAAGAAGCAAACAAGTCTTTAGAAGCAGTAGGAAGTTCATCAGCAGAGGAAGCAGACATTAAAAAGTCAGTTACAAAGCACAGTCGGAGTCTGGGTCTGAGATTAGGAGCAGTAGGAGAGCCAGCCACATGATCCCATTAACTGCGCTGAAGGAATCTCAGAGAGAACAATTAAAATCTTCCAGTGCTCCAAAGAATGAGATGCAAACAACCTAAATAAAGCAGATTTTTTGTGCAACTGTAATTCCATATTGATACTGAAGTTATGGGTGATTATGTTAAAGGACACAAATAGATATGAAGTAGGCAGCCGCATGTAGATAATTCAGTTCTCCCTGAGAATTTCAAAGAAGAGAGATAATGAGCAAAGTACCGCTTTTTTTTTAAAAATACAGTTTTGTGGAGTTGTTTTTCGAATTGGTGGTAACCAGTTCAGAGAATGTATGGAATACAGCAATACAATGTAAGATTCCCCTTTTTCACCAAACAAATTAATGACTAAACCATCCACCTATTTATTTAACACTCTGTTTCTTATCTAGCCTTGACTGTGGTCTGTTTTCCAGGGCATAAGGGAAGCATGCCTGCACTGAACAGGCTCCTTCTTGTGCAATATTCTTCTACAATGTATCCAGATCTCTACATAACAGAGAGTTAATGTTTTAAATTCAGTTCCTATACTCACCTTGACAGTCTTTTTGGCATACTTGTCCAAGGCTGCACCCTGAGACTTGAAAATTTTCACATTTGCTTTGAGTAAATCCTTCCTCTCCATGCCCTCTCTCCTTGGCATGGAGCCAACCAGAATTGCTATGTCAAGATCTTTGAATGCAACTTCCTCCTTGTCTGTTGGAATGACCTCTAAAAAAAAAGGGGGGAAAAGAATTCAGCAACATAAATACTCTTTTGTGCATAAATAGTATATAATCTAATCTGACAATACCACCACCTTCCCCTTCCAAAAATACAAGTATAGTCATTTGGCCCTACCTCCAAAAATTAAATACTTGCCATTAAGTGATTTTTATATACAAATATTTATCTAAAGTGGAAAACACTGGAGAAATCTATGTAAAAGACATACATTTCACATGCCTCTATCTAAAAATGTACATATAAGTACATATGCTTTTCTTCACTTTCACAATAAAATTTCAGTGTCAAGTCCCAACCAACACATGTGAAGTTTTCCTTCCCCTTTAACTATTCAAAGCAAAGAAGGTTTGATTTGTACAAGAGCTGGTACCTACATGCTTTTTTTGACATGTATTATAGTAATTGCATTAACACCTACTTGCTCCCTTTCTTCTGCTTGTTTGAACTATCAGAACTCAACTTGTGCAGTGACTTGAGGAGTGATTGTTTATTTTGTGTCTTTATACAGAAGATACTTTAAAGAATAAACTAGTGGGTTTTTTAAAATATAGCAATAAATAATATATACATAATATAGCAATAATCTATTACATATATTTAACAGCTGGTCCAGAATACAATGCACATATGCACAAGTATCTGACAATTTGTTGTCCGGGCTGAAATGCTAGAATTAGGTAATATAAACCCAGGTATCTGCATTGTCAATTCTGGTCACAAAACCTATTTGATGTTATTCTCCCTAGCTTACAGGCTAAGTGAAATTGATTATCTTCCACAAAATACAAAATCAAGGAAGGATCATCTAACATTTTCTTCTGCCTAACTTCCTGCCAGCTACAGGCACTCATAAATGCAACAGTTGTACTACAGCATCTTGTAGGTATAAGAAAAAATTCTTTTGGCCACCTCTGAGCAGTGGAAGAGCACAGTCCTGCAGCTCCATCACCACCCCTTCCAATACCGTCATCATAGGAGTGATGTCCAGCAGCACAAGAATAAGAGGCTGGAAAGAAAGACAAGGTTTAGTTCAAGCCAGGCATAATCTGTTTTGAAAATGAATTTGTCTTGTACTCTGCTATTACCTCGTGCAAGATTTAAAACCCACTTGCAGAAAACAAACAACTTCAGCACAACCAACAACTGAAAGCTTGCATAACAGAGGACTCCCATTTTCCCCACTTAAAGAAGAAATTACTCTCATATTGGTAAACCATTCTGAGTGTCTATGAGGAAACCAGTCTCAGACACTGCAGTTCTGACATTCTCTCCCTTATTCCTGTGCAATTCAGTGTGAGGGTTACCTGGTCTTTGCCGAAGACATCACCCTTGGCAATGCTGTAGAGCAGCGAGTAGGCGATCTGCCCAGCAGCTCCAGTCACCAGCACTCTGACAGGTTCACCCTGCAGGGAAATGACACAGCCTTACCCACAGCTCCACACCACCAGAGTGTTAAAAATTAAGTTACTGCAGCAGTAATGTTATGATTATTTAAGCTAGATGAAAGCATGTGCCTAAAGGTGAATCAGCCCCAGCTCCTGGGGCTGCTAGAACCACCAGCAATTTCTCTGCTTGCTTTTACAGTAACAGACCACACTTGCAAAAACATCCTTAAGTATTGCTCCTGGAGAGCTTATAAAATGCCAGGAATAACAAAGTATTTGAAAAATTTTGCATTCCCTTTAACAACACTGCCTTGTTAAAGTAATACAACACACACCCACTCCTTAGATTACCCATTCATATTTGAAATTTACTACAGTTTTAGGAGCTGTGACACTTGACTGGTTTTCAGATTCTTTCAATTTTGAGGGCTGCTCCTGTTAAGCATTTTGAGTGCTTATTTGCATCCAAAGACTTACAGAATGCCAGAAACCAAAGAATCTAGTGGACTTAAAACGACTGCCTCACTAAACTGTTAGGCAGCAATTTAACTAATCCACAGACAAAAGCTACACTATGAACAAACACAGACACTACTATCCATAATACAACTCTCTATTGTCAAACTGACCCAAAACTCCAAAAGACTGAGAGAAGACTGCCAACATGTTACTATATTGGAAATATGAGGTGGAAAATGGCTTGCCCTGTAGTAAAACCCCATTTCATTAAGCAGAACTTGGGAGAAATCCAGAGATCATGCAATACTGAACATTCAAGGCTGAGAGAGCTAGGGTGTTTCAGCTTGGAGAAGAGAAGGTTCCAGGGAGACCTTAGGGTAGCTTTCCAATACCCAAAGGAGACTTATTAAAAAAGATTACAACAAACTTTTTAGTAGGGCCCATTATGAAATGACAAGGGGCAATGGTTTAAAACTAAAAGAGGACAGATTTAGATAAGAAAGAAATACTTTACAATAAGGGTGGCAAAACACTCAAACAGATTGTCCTGATAAGTGGTGGTTGTCCCACCCCTGTAAATATTCAAGGTCAAGATGGACAGGGCTCTGAACAACCTGGTCTAGTTGAAGATGTCCCTGCTCATAGCAGGGGGTTGGACCAACGACCTTTAAAAGTTTGTTCAAACCCAAAGCTTTCCATGATTCTATCAGAATGGAACACATGCTAAAGGACATTCATAACCCAGTATTTCGTAAGCTTGTTATTTGTATTTCCCTTTTTCTTTAGAGGCAATAGGGCTGGTGTAGATTGTACTAGCACAGGAACAAGCAGACTGACCAGCCTGCTGGAATAGCAAGCCCACTTCTTCAAAAAATTAAAAGATGATCATCTGATATAGAGATAAAACACCAGGCATAACCGAGTGTGAAAGAAGTGATTTAATTGTATTCTGGGCTACATTATGAAAAGTGTAAGCTGCAGAGCAAAGACAGGCCTTCCACTCAGTGCTGGTGATGCTGGAGATGGAATACTGAGTCCAGTTTTGGCAACCTGAGTTCGTGTCCTGTAGGAGGAGGCTGAGGGTGTGGGACATAATATGGAAAGGCAGAGGATAAGGGGGATCTAACAGCAGCCCACTGCACCTTCACAGAGCGTTACAAAAATAACACTCCCAAACACCTCTGAGCAGTGGCAGATGGCAACACTGGGTGCAACAGCAACAAAGAAAAAAACTCTTGATTATGTGGTACTGCTGCAGCAGGACAGGGTACTCAGAGAGTCTGTATAACCCTCAGCCCTGGCAGTTTTCAAGGTCCAGACCAAAACACCTATGACATGATCTATCAGTGGCAAAAGTCTCGTCATCAGGCTGGACTGGACAACCTCCAAACTTGGAGTAAGAAAGAGGGCGGACTGTACGACCTCTACAGATACTTTCCAATCAACATTCCTGTCACTGATATTTATAGGAAAACCATGTGGGGCTTTGAGTGTAGTGACCAGCCAAGCACAGTTGCATCACTAGTGTTGCACACTGCTAGTGTTAGGTAATTAAAAAAAATGAGGCCACCTACCCCATTTCATCACATATTAGATAAAATGAGAGCATAACTGATGCAGTTAAACTACTGAACTTGCAGATTTAGACCAGGCCTTCATTATGGGAATGATTCTTTAAATATCTGGTTACATGACTACCCGTTACATGGTGCTGAATTGCATTATTTTCTTTTGAACTTGTCCTACTATGAGTCATACCCCTAACTTTATCAGAACTCCACCAAGAGGGGAAAAGAGAGCAGACAATCAATTCTTGCTGGTTTAAATCTCAAAACTAGTTTTGGTTCTCTATTCTTGAGTAGGGAAATGTACCGTAACATCTGAAAGATGATGGGCAGCACGGACTAAGATGTGTATCAAATTTTAAAGCCAACATTTCAGCACAGTTCTAAGAATCTACATTTTATTTATATAAATGGAACAATGAACACTCTTTTAAGGCAGGTAACCACAATAGCTAGTAAAATAAGCACTGGAAAGTTACAGTGCTGCAAAACCTCAGCCTGGCAAAATCCCCATCAGCAGCACATAAAAAGTGATCCCATGCTAAGCTACTCCAGAACTCACACAGGTAGCAGTAGAACATACATTATATGGTATCTGAAATCAATTGTGAATTGATTTCTGAATTTTCAGTGAACGGAACAAAAATTTTAAGGCTCTTTCTCCTGAAGCAGTGTCACAAAAGGGGGAAAGTCAATGAGATTTTTTTCCACTGTATGCACTTCATATGCTAATCTGATTTAAACATAAAAAATGCCAATCTATCAGTAGCATTATGGTGAGTATTCACCATAACAGCAGGAGGGAAGGAGTAGAAGATAAAAAGGTTAGAGATAGGACTATTTATTATTCTTTTACTGAGAGAAACTTAGCATTTAGCCTTTAAAAAAAACCCCAAACCTTCAGTCATGACTCATCTCCATCTTTTCAACATAATTATGTCTGCTTACTACCATCCTTCCTGTTGTCCCCACTTTGGGGAAGGAAGAGGAAAAAACATAAGCTAAAATAAAACGAGAAGTACTGCCTACTTGTTTTTACTCTTCAAACCTCCAGTACATTGGATTCAGTACAGTCCCTAGACCCCTCTATCTCTGCACCAATTGTGAGCAGTTAGGATCAAACCAACTTCCGTGCTTTTTCTTAAATCCAGAAGCTGGATCAACAAACCAAAAACGTTGTGCTTCTTAAAAGATGTGGATAACTCTCACCAAAAATCTTACATCTTGTATTAAAATTGGTCTCACTGAGCATCTGAGGCTACTTCTAGAGAAATGAGAAGCTCCCCAATAGAAGCTGTAGGTTCCAGACATTCATGTCCAGGCCCTTTAACCCGTGACTTGGCTCCTGCAAGACTTTCATGCTATGGTAGCTACAGGGGTGACCTCTACTCACTCTCAGGTATACAGGAACTAGAGAACAAATTAAACAACAACTAACTGAACTATTTTTGTTCCAAAGCCTTCCCTACTCCACATTCAGCCACTATATAATTAAAAAGCTTCAGGAAAATAGGAGTAGCAGAAGTAGTGATGAAAAGGATATAAAAAAACCCCAACAACTGAACACTGCATCCCCAGGTACTCTTCTTGATCTAATCCAGCAAATGTAGGATTTCTGCTCCTCCTAAACTATCACAGATCAAAGCAAAGCCTCCAACATCAAATGAAGAGGTTGTGGGCTTAATGCCCTCCCCACACACTTTGGTTTAAGAACTTGATGCCTCAGTCATGTCTGTGATTACAGCTGATATCAGCAGACCTAAAACATTAGTGCCATACCTGCAAACAGCGCTGTGTTGCAGAACTGATTCAGGAGGTCACAAACGTAACTAAAAGATAACTCACAACCTATCAAATGTTGTCACAGGAACATCCTGACTACACAAGTGATAGACTTTGCATCACTAATTACAGTTATGAAAGACCTCTATAAACATTACTGCTGATAAACTTGTCCACAAAATACCATAAACTTAACATTATTCCTGAATATTACAACTAACTAAGCTATTCCACCTTGTTTAACAAGGACGATTTAATCATTAAAATAAACTTTTATCTCTTCCAAAGTTTAGAGCCTGCCTAAGAAACATTCCCTTTGCTCTCCCTTCTTTAAAGCAGAGATGTGGTGACAATAAACTTGCTCAGAAATGTAGCAGAAAGTATCAGCAAAGCAGCTGTGCACCTAAGGAACACTACCAGCACTGCGGTTCAGAGACCAAAGGAATTCCAAAGGCATTCCCTCCTTAAGAAATGACCTTGACACAGGTGCCCTAAAAAACTTTTTCTATTTCATTGAGCTAATGGTGATTGCATTGATAGACAGATGATTTTATTTCAGAAACGTAAAGCCTCTGCCCAACACCAGATCCATAATTTGAACAGCAAAGGCAAGATAAAACAGTGACATTCTGAAAAGTCTGGACACCAAAGTAAGTTATAACCAGCCGTTCTCTGTGACACCAGCACATCCATGTCAGCCAATGTTTTGAAAGCTCAAACTAAAACTTGCTGTTTTAGTTTAAATGTTGTCACTCCTGTAAATCTATATTTTAAATAGAAGGAGTGGAAAACTAGGATAAAGTTCAGAGATTTTGATATTTTTTAGGGTAGAGCCGAAATAAGCCACGTTTAAAAGCATCCAAGCACCCTTTCTACAGCAAAATACTAAAAGGGAAGGTTTGAATAACAGGGTATTGAGTCTAGAAAAATAGAGGAAAGCAAGCTCTCTGTGCAAGTTTGTATATCTATGTATACATGCTGTAGAAAAGCAAAGCACTGAAGTTCACCTGTGTAACCTCAGGGCAGGACTAGAAGGACTCCTTGACAATCAGGAGAGTCTGAACAAACAGCTGGATTTCCGACAGCAAGGACGGATGAACCAATAAAGACATTTCACAAGCACTTTCCCTTGAGCTAACACAGAACCGCACCAAGACCGTTCACGCCTGATGAACGCAGGCGCTAGCAGCCCCATCTCCCGAGGGCAAAGTCGCCAAGCGGGAAAAGGCGCGATTGCCCCTCCGCAGTGCCAGCCCCAGGACAGGGGGGCTCGCTCCATTCCGATGCGGCCACATCCCGCTCTCCCCGCAAGGCCTGCGGGAGAGGCAGAGCCGCCGCCAGGCCGGCACGGACCCCACGTCCGCTTCTGGAAGGTCACCCCGGCGCGGCCTCCGGCGGGGCTGCGGCGGGCCCTGGGGTGCCGCCAGGCCCGGCTCCTCTGGGTGCCACGACCACCTCCAGGTCACGTCTGCCCGCCACTCCGAGGGTTCTCCCGGGAGCAGCGCGGCCAGGCGGGGAGGGCGATGCCATTTCGGGGTCACCTCCACCTGCCGGAGCCCCCTGCCCCAACCCGATGGAACCCGAGGGACGCGCTACAGCCGCAGGCCCGGGGCGCTGTACCGACCATGACTGCGAAAGCGGCGAGTCCTCCTACTCGGGGTCACCTCTGCGGCGCGACTGCGGTCGTGCCAGAGCTGCGCCGAGGTACCGTGGGAGGGGGGGGCGCACCGGCCGCGCGCGGCCGCCTGGGGGCTGTAGTCGTGGGTGCCGCCGGCTCGCATGGCTCGACTGCTGGGAGAACTACAACTCCCAGAATACCTCGGGAGCAGCGCGCCACGCCCCCGCGCGCTGCCCTTGCCACTCCCCCCGCGCCCCATTCATTGACGAGCGGCGCGGCGCCAGGGGGATCGGGGCGCCAGGGGGCGACGCGCGGCTCCTTCCGCTGCGCTTG
>VZTX01017506.1:32301-118034 GCA_013400915.1 Pardalotus punctatus | reverse complement strand
GAGCGCTTCCGTGTGGGAAGCGGCCGCGCTCTGAGGGGAGTGCGCGTCCTGCGGTGCTTAAATGGCGCTTGATTTGCAGGCACGGCGACTTGCTTTCTTCTTCATTCTTCCGACCTGCACGCTCATCTGCGATTTTCGGAGCCTCCGGTGCGAGGAACGGGCGCGGTGCTGCCGTGGGTGTGATTGAAGTAATGTCTACTTAAAGGTTGCAGCTGTGTGCTCAGATGGCTAAGCACTGGCGCGGTCTCTCTGTAAACTTAATTTTCAGAGGGTCTATATTGCAGTCAGACCACCTTCCCATATTCCTGGAAACAGCGGTTTATCTCACTTCCCCCTAGTCAGATTCTTGAATTTGCCAACAGAGGTGGAGCTAAGCTGCACCACAGAGTTCCTGAAGCATGCTATAAAACAGTGACATGAAGCGAAAAAGGGCTGATGATTTCTGGAGTGCTAGAAATGGCAAAATGCGACCAAAATTCTGGCTCCACCGTACGTGAAAATGACTAATTCAAAATATTTTTAACAAAGTGGAAGAGCTTTGTTTTAAAGAAACCAATTAATTTAGAGTTCTAATGTGAACCAAATTAAGGGTTGTCTTTTCAATATCCAAAATTATGTTTTACAAAAAAAAGTAATTCTTTCTGAAGTACACATACATAGATAGTTTGTCACCAAAGCTGAAATCTTATTATTGCATTTCAAAATGTAGACCACACTGATAAGAAATATAGCTTGGAAAATCGTGGTTTAATGAAGAGGAAAAGAAAGACATGAGTGGAGTTACATATTAACTTCTACTGTTGAAGTTATGGTTTGTCAGGTGAAGTTACAGCTAACTTCTTTTACAGCTTCAGTGTGTAGCCATAACACCACAATAAGACTGACTTTTACCATGTATTTCTCATTCTGATGAAGGCATGTGTTCTGCTTTTAGCGTACAGAATCATTTAATGAGCAATTCTTGGCAATTCTTTCTGTTTAATCCTGGAATTCTCCTCTGCTGAATTGCTTAAAGAAGCTGTGTCAGTTGTGTCGCAGGATTCATCTTTCAACAGAACTACGTGCAATCTATTTGCTTTTTGAGTATGAGAGCTCACGTTGCTTAAATAGTGTGAAAGTTTTCACCACTTGCACTCTCAGGGACTGTAAGTTGAAAATTGGTTCCTACTGCTATTTAAAACTCCCAACTTCGTACCGCTGGATTCTCTGATGCCCTGTGTGTTTTGTAGGAGTATTGCTCTGCATGATGCTCCCCATATATCCACATTAAATCTGAGCACAGAGCAGCAAGCATTAAAGACTGCTCAAACTGAATTGTTAACGGCATAGATACTTGAAGAAATGTTGAGCTGGAAGCTCAAAAGAAGGTTAATTAGATGGAGTTTCTGAAGACAGCTAGTCTGAGCAACTGTTTTGGCACAGTCCAGGTGATGGATGGACATCTTAGAATCAGAAAAGGAGATGAAAAAACTGCACTCTTGAAGTACCTTTTCACCCTTAATACCATGTGATTTTCAGTTTAGCAGTTTACTAGAAGGAAAACCTGTATCAATATGAAATCTTGCTCTTCAAGTGAAGTGTTTATCAACAGTTAGTGAGTTCCCATTACTTATATAATTTTTTAACGTAGATTAAGGCATACATGTATTTAAGGCTTCAAAATTATTTAACTGATTGGTAGCAGGTGAGAAACAGTGCTTTGTGAAATGAACATTTTAAATGCTTTATTTCTGTAGACCATATGTGTTTGATATCTCAGTTTTGAATGGCTTAAAATACTGTTACAGGATTGAGAGGTGGAATCCAGTTCAGTGACTGTTCATGAGGAAACTCTAATCCAGAAGTCTTTAACACTACACTTATCATTGCGAGTAATCAGCTTTCTACAGCAACCATTTGAAATTGGAAGCCGATAATTGAACACCATTCCAACAAAACCAAAATGTTCAGGAAAACACAATGAATATAAACTATTAAAAAGGCACTTGTTACAGGTTTGCTGGAGAGGTTGCAGCTTAAGTTCACAATGCCATTTATGGCATTATAGAAGACCTTGAAATAAAATGATAGCTTTGTATTTTTGCAGAGATTGCACTTTGCACTTCATATTCTAAATGATTAACTGTAAATGCATTTATCTGAATAAAAAGTGAACAGTTTGGTGATGTTTCATTTTTCAAAAATAAGTGCACAATTACTTGTTCTCTGTCTGCTTTGATTTCTCAGTACTTCTCAGTATTTCTCATGGGCAGTGTTTCCTTAGCTTAAGTTGAAATAATGTGTAAAAATTAAGTCTCATTTACACCTTACACCATTAAAAAAATACAAAAGAACCTTTAGATAAAAGTAGGTAGTTTATGTATCAGGTGAAGGCCTTTCAAACTTAGATGTAAAGTACTTTTCCATGTCTCAAGGGAATTTTTGTTGAAGTCCGCATGTAGTCAATACCTGAAAACCCTGAAAATCCTTAGAAGTCTGGGAAGACCTGACAATTTAAGTTTCCCCACAACTATCTTAACAGTTTTGGTCATATGGCTGATGGAGCTTGGAAACTTTGGTCAAGTGAACAGCAATATTTTTGTTAGTGTAAGAAACACTTTAAATACAATAATAATACATTATTTAGTTAAATATAGAAAACAGTAAGAAGATAATTCTTCACAGT
This sequence comes from Pardalotus punctatus, assembly GCA_013400915.1. NCBI lineage: Eukaryota > Metazoa > Chordata > Aves > Passeriformes > Pardalotidae > Pardalotus > Pardalotus punctatus. The sequence continues at coordinate 115,369 of VZTX01017506.1, read as the reverse complement.
ACAAACCAAAGTTGAGAAAAGGACTATTGTGGGCAATTAGGACATAGTGACCCTTGAGTTTTAATCCCTCTTCAGACATCAAATACTTTTATGCATATAAGTAATTTAAACCCTGTTCCTCCTGTAGTCAGAATTGTGATGATAATCAACCTTAACTGTGTTGGGGGGTGTTCAGATTAGCTAGATTGTATTTATGAGAATGCTTTGAAGATGAAAAGTGCTGTATCAAGGCAAAAGGTATTTTTTTTATTACAACAAAAGTTGCTGTAAAGAAATAGCAGTGCTGTGTACACATAGCTGAGCTTTGAATTGCTTTTGCTAATGTTACTTCAAAGAAACAGTATTTGCATGGAAGAAGGGAAAATAAAGCCTCAGTCAAGTCTAGTTTACCTTCTCCATTCATGCTGATCTTACTGTCAGGAGTTCCCTTTATGCTATACTTCTTGTAGACTTTGTTGTTTCTGCCCTACAAGTTCACAGAATTTTTTCAATAGTGATGGAATATTACACACATTGAAAGAAGAGCATCCTCTGTGTCCTTCTGTATCAGACAAAATTTGACCCAAAAAGGAAGCCCATATTTGCCATATACTTTTGCTGTGAAACTACCTTTCTCTTTCACAAGCCATGCTAATTTCATCTTTTCTCCTTTATAATGGAAACAATTTTCTGGTCCCTGTTGCTAAAATAATAATTTATGATTTCAATTTACTTCCAAGAAAAAATAGTATCTGTGTTTGGTGTTAGGACCAATAATTTTTTTAAGCATAAATAAGATTCAGGGCTACTCTATGTAAGCATCCGAGACAGGTTCAAGAATATTTGAAAATGTAATTTTCCAACTCTTTATTACAATCTACTACCCAAACTACTAGTTTTTGTTTCTACAGATCTCTTGTGTAACAGAGAGGTCTGTGAACCCTCAAAAGCATGCCAGCAAAAGACTAATCAAGGAAGATTAAAGGCCTTTATTAGTAGCTGAAGACATCTGACTTTTCATTGACTCTGCGGTGGGACTGTAACACTTTACATTGGTCCATCCATTTGTAAAATGAGCAGTTGGGTTTTCTCTCATTTGAAACAAGTGGAAGTATCTTGAAGGGATCTTTTTAGCAAAATAAACACCAGAAAATTCCTTCTCTAGCATGATTTTTTTCTCAAGGAGGAACCACCAAGAAGCTGACCTCATCATCTTCAAAGCTGTGATGTGCTTCTTGAGCACTAAATAACCTTGATTGAATGAAGATTGTACAGTCCACAGACAGAGAAACTGCCAATTACAGAGGAGAACTTTTCATCTTACAGATAATTTACTGGTATAATAATTTGGAAAGCTTCTGCGCAAAGAAACATGCAGTGTGAGCTCAGGTATATATAATCTGCAAGATAAGGTAATGAGGTTCAGAAACCTGACGTTTGACATTACTGGCATAAGTTAGTTCAGAAAATAAAATCCATACTCCAATCACACAGTCCTAGTTTTCTTCCTGATTGGAATGTACAGACTCGAAGTCCTCATTATCTTCAGTGATGCTACAGAGAAAAGGCAACCTCAGATCATGTAGGAAATGGTTACAGAATATGAACATTATTTTAATTAATAGCTGCATTGGTCTGCTAGAGTGAGTGATTCTCTCTAATACTGCCCACATACCAGTTAATTAGTTTTTGTGCATGAAGTACATGAGTGCATCCATATCATCTGTGCATAGAAGTGCTTATAAAACTAATCGAGGTAGCTAGAGTAAAATCTGCCTCCCCATTTGGCCTTGCTGGAGCCTACTCCTCTACCACATGCTTCTACTTCCAGCATTTTTTTCTAACCTACATATCAGCTTAGCTCCCACCACACACGTATTAAAAGGGGAAGAATGGAAAAGAGTGGCGTAAATATTTCAGTGGTTTATGCTGAAGTATAGTTATTCAAACCGCATCTGAATTTTGTTTACCTATAACCCCTCTTTGATTGCATCTTGACTTCAGGTGCCTTCCTTGGCTCTGCTCGGGCATCGTGTCTGTATGATTTTGATGACTAGAAGTTAGGTCCTGGTAATTGTAAACTCCTTCCCAAGAGACAGGCCCAGGAGGCGCAGTGCCTCAGAGGCATGTGACGCAGACTGCTTCCCTGCTTCCCCCTGGCCATGGGCGTGCAGGTACTCACTGCTGGCCTAATGCATCCTTCAGCTGTTTCATGCCCATCCCACACAGCCTTGCTTTGGATGGTGAGTAGCGTGAATGGGACCAAATCTTCACCTTGTTCATGCCTCTGCCTGCTCCCATTTGGTGAGCTCGCAGTACCATTTCCCCGTGGTTAGACCCCTGGTCCGGCAGGTCCTGTGTGGAGGCGGATAGTTGCTGAGCATTTAACCCTTTGTTCTGAGGTTTTCTGGTGCTTCTAGCCAACACGTGTCTAGAAGCTGTGCCAAATACAACCCACAACACTCTCATGTATGTGTCCATTGCAGGTACAGGTTATGTCCTTCAGCAATGTGATTTGCTTCTGGTGGCAGAATAACTCGATTTTATTATGTGGGTGGCTTTGTTGTTAATGTAGCCTGTGTGGCAATATTGGTAAAATCTTGGTCTATATGTCATCTTCTAGCTCATCATTCAACTTTAAATAGCTGTTCTGTACATGTTAAATGAAAAAGAGAAATTTTTTACATCCTCCTTAAATTACCATCTCCCAAAATAATAAAGGAGGCTGGAGGTGAGAAGGTGACAGCTTAAAATACAGTTTAATTCACTAACTATTGTAAAATATTTGGAGTGAAGCTAAGGAGGTATTTAAAGCTTTATCCCTAATATTTTAGTTGATCTAAGTTGACTAGTGTCATAAGAGGAGTAGAATAAATCCCCTGATCAGAGGACATATTACTTTTAAGTTGTGTAAAAGGGTAATGCTTTGAACAATGTCTGCTTGTATCAGTTGTGTATGACATTCATCTTATTCTAGTTTAGAAACATACAGTATTTCAAAAATGCATCTCCTAACAACTCCCAAATGAGATGGTAAAACTACTTCCAAATAATAGGACAAAAGGTTGGTAAAAAAAAAGAGGTCAGTGTGTCAAAATACTGAAGATCATAGCTGGTGCTCAGGTCTCTAAATAGGTGATCAGTTAATGGAGAGAGCTGCACACGTAGTAATGAGAAAAGTATCCCAAATGTCAACAGAGACATCAGGAATAACTTTCACATTGTCCTGGCTACAGCGTGAGTCGTTGGCAAACCTGAGCATGAGAGCCTGCTCCAAGCAAGTAGTGCTGCCATGGTCTACACATCTGCCATCTTTGCACATACACAAAGAGAAGGGAAAGAATTTCCCAAAAATTGTTTCTCAGGAGAATTTTCTGGGTCTCAATGAAGCACAGAGGTGCATTCTGAGACATCACTGCCCAGGCACCTGAGTCTCATCCAGACTCAGGGCACAAGGAAAACAACTCCGTAACAGGGAATCATGCTAAGGAAACTTTCTCTCCATCCATCCAGGAACCACTCTGGCAGTCCCATTCACACCACCTGAGCTGGGACTGAAGCCCCGTCACAGCTACACCCACACACCCCCTCCCCACATGCAGTCAGATCAGGATTCCTCATTGGCTCAATCCCAAGTTTCCCATAACAACGTCTCAGACATCCATTGCCAATAGTTTAATCTTAGTGTGATAACAGCATAACAGCTCTAGCTGGTACCTCCAAGGAGGGTCCCTGAACAAAGGAACCCCATGGCTTTTATGCCTTCATGGTCTAAGTGCTCCAAAGTCTCCCTTTTCATCCAGAGCCCACGGCTTCTGCTGTGTCACAGTGTCCAGTCACTTGGCTGGGCCACAGGTCCCTGTGCCCTTTGTTGTGCAAAGGGTCGGCAGTTCACAGCCCTTTGCTGTGGTCTGGTGCGCGGGCTCCTGTCCCGGCAGAACTCAGTCTTCAGCCTGCACTGCAGGTTGCGCACATAGCTACCTGCACTGAGTGTGTTTAACATCCCTCAGATGCTCATGTGACCAGAAGTAGTTTGCAGCAGCTGAAATTTTGTCTATGAAGAAAATCTCTCTAATATTCCACTATTCGCCTTTGAGCAAGATTTAAGAGACAGCTATAAAAATCAGAGTTATTGGGTTTGACATTTTTTCCTGCTGTGTTTTTAGCTGCCAAAATAAGTCAAACATGATTAACAAGAGCAAGGTGTTTCTCTTCTGAAAGTATGTCATGCTGTAGCCACCAGTGTATCTTTGAAAGGAAAAATCTTTAGTGTAGATGAGCAAAGTGTGAAGGCAGTGATTTACAACTGCGCAGTGTGTGTTGAGATGGTCTCTGCTTTGAAGAGCATACTGTTTATGGAGATCCAAATGGGCAGAGGAGTGACAGAAGCAATCGAAGATACTTGAGCAATGAAAATATGGAAAAAGAATCCCATGTCTCATCTCTCCCAATCCCATATTTCTTCCACTAAGCCAGACTAAGTTACAGACACCAAGCTTCCTTAAGCAATGACAAGTTGTAGTCATCCTAGTTTTGAACTAATTTTAAGAATTCGTTGTGATGCTGTGATGCACTCGTCCCTCCACCCCCATCAGCACAACTGTCTGCACCCCTCCATTCTTAAGAAGAGGACTTTGCCAAACCTTCCCTAGCTTTCCTTGGGACAATGCATAAGACAGATTTAAATTTCAATTACTTCAGAGAATTCTCAGACAACTATGGAAAGCAGAAGGGAAGTGACAGAAGACTAAGATTATCTTTAGAGTTAATCTGCTCTAATGAAATAGCAGTGTGAAAGTCCCCATGTGGATTAATTGTTTAACAGTTTTCTGAGCCCTGTGGAATCACCACTGTGCTTCTAAAAGTGTCTTTTTTCCTGTTTTCTCATTTAACAGGAGTAGATTTATTTAACAAGGTCATAATCTTTTTATGAGCAATTAATACAATTCTTTGGCTGAAGAAAGGGCCAGGGTTATCCTGTGGTGACTGATTTGTCTTGTTATTGTAATGAATGACCATTTGCGTTTAACAAGCAAACTAAAAAGCTGTTATCTCTGTACAACCCTGCAGCCATAAAGAAGGTTTCTGTGTTAATAGTCCCACCATGAGGAAAAAGCAGATGTCTAGAAGGAAACAGTGCAGAAACATATTGTAGGCTCCTGTAGGTATGCTCACAGAAGGCCTGTGATTAGAATCTGCAAAATTAAGAGTTTGTGGTTGGGTTGACCCTGGATGGATGCCAGGTGCCCACCAAACCATTCTGTCACTTCCTTCCTCAGGAGGACTGGGGGAGGGCAGAAAATAAGATAGAAAAAACACATGGGTCAAGAAAAAGGCAGTTTAATAAAGCAAAAACAAAGGCTACACGTGGAAGCAGAGAAAACAGTAGATATATTCCCTACTTCTCATTAGCAGGTAATGTGCAGCCACTTCCTGGGAAGCAAGGCTTCTGTATGTGTGATTGCTCTGGAAGACAAACATCATAGTAACAAATGTCCCCCTCTACTTCCTTCTCCTTTCCCTTAGCTTGTATTGCTGACCAGATATAACATGATATGAAATATTCTTTTGGCTAGTTTGGGTCAGCTGTCCTGGATCTGTCCCCTCCCAAAATCTTGCCCATCCCAGCCTACTGGTGGAGCTGGTGCTGTGCCAGCACTGCTCAGCAGCAGCCAAGGCACTGCTGTGCTGTCAACACCTTTCCAGCTACTAATGCAAAGCACAGCGCTGTGAGGGCTGCTGTGGGAAACTTAACTTCATCTCAGCCAGCCAAATACAGAGCTTTAAAGTCTAAGAGACCACATGAAGGGCATTTCTCCCAGTCCTGAAACAGGATATGCCACATTTTATCTATTAATGAAGGAGCTAAAAGACAAAAATATTGTTGGAGGATGCATTATGGAACTAGGGTTCTTCAGCTGCTAAATGAAGACACATCTACAGAAATAATTCTCAAGACCTTATTTAGAAAGCACTTGAAGTCACTGCCTGTCGTGAGGCTCTCAGGAAACCATTTTCAACAAGAATGTAGGAAAACTTATGCTACAACGGATCTCAGAATTCCATGATTCACTTGAATTGCAGAGAGGAAGGATGACTGGTAGAATTAATAAAGATTGGCATAATAACAAAGTAAATGTAAATTGATGTGTGAGCAGGCAGGACACGGTGTGTGGGTGTACATACTGAGGGTCTGACTGTGCTGCTTACTATTGTGAAAAAGGCACAAGTTCAAATGGCAGAACTGGAGGATTTCAAAAGCTCTTGGCAAAGACCTCCTGACTCAGTGGGAACAGAATAACTTGAAACCCATGTGAACGCCAGCAGTAAGTGCTCCTTTATCCTCTAGTATTATTAATAGCTGAGTCATAAACTTTTGAGTGAAGTTAGCCTAATAATAATACCTTGTTATATAAGAAAAAAGATACTGGTTATGGAAGGGAAGAAAAAGAAGCAACAAATTATAATACACAGCTAATATGCTGAGCTACTTTGACCTAATTATCTAATTTATTTTTCAGCCTATATTCTTATTGGGGGAAAATTTCTATTTAGTTATCTCTCTAAGTCAGGAAGAAATTGAAAAGAAAGCAAATTATTCTTGCTATGAGTTCATGGTCTGCATTGCATGTGCTCTGATGTCCTGGACCACAGCAGACGACAAGACCTGTGGAAACAGAGCATGTTCTGGTTTCACATGAAAGGATCTTTGCACGTTATACAGAGAGAAAAGAAAGATGCTTGTGATCCTTACAGACAGCCATTCAATAGCTTTTGGCCTTTACATTTCTCTACAAAGTAGAAGGCATATTGGAGGCATACAAGGAGGCATACAGGGATAGAAAAATTTGAAGTATTGCTTCACACAGTTATTTGAGAGGATTTTCCTGGAGAGAATTTGACATATTTGACCATTATGCCTCTGTTTATCTGCACCCTTCTTTCTCATCCACTCCTATTGACTTTCTACATTACAGTCCAATGTCATTCCAATCCAAGAGGGAGAAAAGTCTTGAAGAGACTGGTTCTTTACTTGTGAAAACATGTCACTGGGTAGCATAGGGAGAGCCGGTTAATAAACAATTCTTTCCGAGCTCTTCTTCCAAAGGAGAAGCCTAAAACATGACCCTTTTATTGTTAAATAAAAAAATCCTCTTGAAAGGTACTGAAAACCAGTCTTCAGTGTTTCTGCTGCCTCAGATGACTACTATTTTTTTTCTTAAGTTACTTACATTCTGGCCAAAGAAGCAACTGGTACCCTTTCTGAGCAGTGATAATCCTTTTTGTCTCAGCAGGATGTAATGACTGGAGAACATGAAATAAAATGGGAAGTCTGGAAAACTCTTTTATTATTGATTTAAACCACAAGCTAAGAGGAGGAAGATGTATCCTTGGGCTGTAGGAGTACAGATTTACCACATTACTTTTTTATTTTCTATTCACACATATTATTACTTTTTGTACTTTTTCCCTTCACTTTCATTGTAAAACTCAGATCATATATTACTATCTTCATAGAATGATATTACCTTAAGGTTGGAAGATACCTTTGAGATCATCAAGTCCAACCATCAACTGAGCATCACCACTATAATGACCATTAAACGCCATCACCATTAAACCATCCTTCTCATTTTTCTTTTTTTGAAGGTTTCTTTTTTGCTCATCTCACTCTGTGTTCCAAATTTGCTTCATGAATTCTCTTGGTTCCTTTCTCTTGGAATTCCCAATACTCTTGGAAACTTCTTCCAGAGGTTTCTGGAAAACAGCAGCAGCAACAACAACAATAAAGTAAAAGCCCAAGAAAATCAGAAAACACTCAGATTTTTTAATAACTATTTGATGTCACTATGCCTTACTCTATTTCCAGTACTGTGGCAAATACATTTGTGCAACAAGCTTTTTCCAAGAAATTATGCACTGAAATAATTTTTAGTTTGTATTGTTCCTGTAACTTCATGATTCTGTGTTAATATTGTGTAGATGTTTGGTCATACTGATTCCGAATAAACTACTCACTGCCTGACAAACTTTCAGCAAATTTACCTGGCAATCATTTGACTGACTTCTTTCAGCCTGGGAAATGCTTCTTGTTATTGCAGAACAACTTGTCTGACCAGGCTGAAGAAATGTATTTGATATCCCATTTAAATGTTCTGTCTGTCCCTCCAGTTAGCTGTCAGCTGCATCGCAACATCATAATATCATGCAAAACAGAATGGGTAGTTGCTGTTGGGTTGATTAGTTAGTATTTCCTGATAAAATATTGTAAAATGTAAGAAATTATTATTACTCATAAATGCTCAAAAATTTTACTTTGTATGAGGAGAAAATAAATTTTTAAGGAAAACTATTTAAGGAAAACTTTCCTTAAGGAAAACTGTTCCATAAAAGGAAATTAACTCAAATATTTCATTTTGTTTTATCAGTAGGGTTTTTCTTCTTTCACTCAAGACAGCACTCATCAGACCTTTAGAAATAAAAAGATATCCGAGGGATAAGGTCTTTTCTTCACATTTAAAAATGAGGCTTTCTCTAGTCAAGATATTAATTTGAGGAGTAGTAAAAACAGTGCCAAATTCCATTATTATTATTTGACCAATAAACTCAATGGTTTTCATTTTATTTTACTAGAGCAACTTTCCTATAGAAAGGTTCATGTTAATCACAGAAGATGACAAAATTACAGGCAAATTTGAAGGCAGTTGCTGGGCAAAATGGCTGGTTATAACATAAAACACTATTAACCTGAACAGTTAATTGGCTCACAACTTACCTGTTGGTTAAATCTAAGATTTTTAAAGTTTATATAGGAGTGCCTAGTGTCATATCTAGCTGGTGGATCATTGCAGGAAAGTTAAATATGCCTGGAGTTTTACAAAATAAAACATTCAATGTTAGCAGAACTTAAACGAGTTTCACAATTAAATACTCCCTAATAATGCCAACAAAACAGTATTCATTGTACTAGAATGACACTTTTTCGAACAGACACAGACCCCAGATCATCCCAATAAGTAAAAATAATTCCTTACCTATTTAAACAAATATGCCACATAACTGTCATTAATTTATGAAGCATGAATATTAACATCTGCAGCTCAGTTCACATACACAAAGAATCAAGTGATACATGAAATGTAATAGGTGGTGTAAAGAACTGTCCACATACAGTATAAATGCCATTGTAAAGACTGATGGTAAAGAGGCTATAGGGTCTGTCTTTAGTACACAGTTTGGCCTCTTGAATGTCTAATGGAAATACAAGACTAGTCTTAATAATAGATTAGATTTGTGTGAGCAACAATATTATGTGAAACGTTTGGAACATCGTCTATCAGCTGCTTGTAGAAAGGAAGCCTGGTGTAAAAAAAGAATCACATTCCTTCACCTGTGAACTGAATAGATTTAACATTCAAGTAAAACTTATTAGAAGAGGAATGACTAGCAAAATAATTCAGAATCTGCTTCTCTAAATCCTAATAATTTCTGTGAGTTGGAAGTACTTTGTTCCAAAGAATCTGCCTCTATGCTTAATCTATGCTTAACATAGAAAACAAAGACAGAGTTGCCTTATCTTTTATTACACGTAAAAAATTAAAACCCTCATGAGGTATTTCACCTTCTCGGTCTTTGCACACTGAGCTCAATCCACCGCATTTGTCTAGCATCCGTTAATAGTATTAATTTTGTAATATTGATTACTGAAAGGAAACCAGCACTGTTTGTGAATTCCTTTGATTTCATATGACAAGCAGGGGATGACAATATTACTACTTCAAGTTGGAAGCAGAATCATTTCTTCATTGACCTCCTGTGCAGCTTAAATTGCTTATATATGCTTTGCGTTACATTTCTTCAAGCCTACTCACTGTAAAATTGATTCTTTTTGAGAAATCTCAGAAATCATAAATACCTACAAGACTCAGATTAGATGTGTTAGGGTATTTTTTTTTTATTTTTTAAATATCCGACACCTGTCTAATATTCTGTAATAAAACTAGTGCAAGAAATGACAAACTAAGGAATCAAATTATTTTTTGCTTGCTTGTCCGGATGATTGTTCTATATGACTGAGTTAGCGTGAATATTAAATCCTTTGATTTTGACCTTTAAGCATGGAAGCAGTCATGTTACCTTCAATGCTTGAAGTTACCAGAGAATCAAACAGTCCCTGTTCAAACAATATTTATTAATGTAAAATTGAAGAAAAGCTGTGTGTTACCACCACCTCCCTCCTTTCAAAGGGTATAAAAAGGGCATATGAACTTGGAATATACTTTGGTGACTTTGATGAAAACCATTCATAGTTATTTAACCAAGCATCCAGTGCCAATTTGTCAAGTATATTAAGGATTTGGTGTCCACATTGAAGTGTGATAATTGGCAAACAAAATAAATGGGGTAGAGGCATCGCAGACTTCCACCCATGGCCAAACCTGAACTATATCTGCCTCAGGAAACAGGGAGATTCCTACTCTTCTTCATTTAGCTGCTTTTCCACGAGATCAGTTTGTTTTTATATTTGGCTTATCCCCATAGCAGGAGAAGTGGGCCAAAGATGAAGACACTTGAAAACTCCTCTCTCACAAACGTAATGGTGTTCCTTACTGAAATAGAGTATTGGAGAGGCTGGTAGAGTGACTTCCACCTCTTTATGTTAATGGTTTCAGTCCTGCTAGGTTGGTGGAAAAATACAACGCACAAGTAAAATGGTTTGGCAGATGGCAGTTCATAGCCAAGAAGGCCTTGCTAAAAAGTTACCGTTCCTTCATCCACTGCTACTTCCAGTAATGCAGTCAATTTCAACATACTGGTATAAACTATCCAAAAACAGGATCATGAGTATTGCCACAGCAATAGGCTGCTGATTCTGTTTGGTTTGCCATGAGTATTAATAAGACTTCAGAGGTCCTAGGCTGGTTGGTATGCTGACATTCATGGGGAGGGAAAGATTCTCTAAAATATATCGCATGAGTCCGTTGTAACTGTTCGTGTGCTTTGAAATGTTTAAGTTAACTGCCTAAACAACTTGAAAACAGCACTGTTCTGAATATGGAGAGGTAGTACTAATGCATGCCATGAAATTTTGTTCCTCTGAGCATTTGCTTTGATTGCCAAAGCATCAGCTGTAAAGCACTAACCAGTCACATCTAACTGTATGTGCTTGTTTTCCCTCCTTTCAGGATAATCACAAAAAAACCCCCCAACCGATTGATTCTGTTGATAACATGATTTCACAATTTCTTTAATCAGTTTTCACTGAGAAGCTCATGGTGAAATGAGTTTGGGAGAAAGAGTAGAGCAGGAAGTTAAGCAGGAACTGCACATGTAGTTAGTACCTTTATGCACTGGTGGAAAATCAGTAATTGGCAGCACACTTTGCAGTTGCAACATAAGTCTTTAAGGAGCAAGAACCATGCTGATGATATTAGGTTCATTTGCTGCCTTATCTTGAGTTTTCCTTGAGGTGGTCTGACCCATACTTTTTGATTTTTTTTACAGGATATGCTTGCATTATCTTAACAGCCCTAAAGAACTGGTATTGTATTGTATGATATGAACCTGTAGAAAAAGCCAGCAATATATTAACGCAAAATCACCTGTTGGAATCCTGCTTACATATAGGAAGAATATAGGTGTTTTGCAGGCCTAAAGAGCATGTCAAGCTACTAATAAATACATACTATTGTGTATGGATTGACTACCCGCCATGAAAAAGAGCTAGATTTATACTTTAAATAATTTAATATGTGATCTTATATACCTGAAGTGATTTGACACTGGCCGGATGCCAGGCACCCACCAAACCCATTCTCTCACTCTCCTATGCAGCTGGACAGGGGAGAAAAAAATAGGGTTCATGGGTTGAGAAAATGATCAGAAGAGATCACTCATCAAATACCATCATGGGCAAGGCTGGGCCAATTAGAAATTATGGTATACAGGCTCAACTTAGAGATATTAATTAAATTTATTACTAAAAAAAAAACCAAAACCATAGCAGGATAATGAGAAGTAAAATAAGACCTTAAAAACACTTTTCCCCCACCTCTCTCTCCTTCCAGCTCCACCTCCTACCCCAGTGGTGCAAGGAGACAGGGAACAGGAGTTATGGTCACTTCATCACCCTCTGCTCAGGGAGAGGAGTCGTTCCCCTGCTGCACCGTGGGGTCCCTCCCACAGCAGACAGTTCTCCATGAACTCCTCTGACGTGGCTCCATCTCACGAGCAGCAGCTCTCTGTGAAATGCTGCAGTGTGAGTCCATCCCAGGGGGCCAGACTGCCTCAGACTGCTGCAGTGTGGGTCACTCTTCCATGGGGTGCAGTCCTTCAAGGACAGGCTGCTCCAGCCTGGGAGCAGGGCCCCTCTCTCCATGGACCTCCCATGGGGTCACAGCCTCCTCTCAGGCATCCACCTGCTCCCGTGTGGGGCTCCTCCGTGGGCTGTGGGTGGATCCCTGCATTCCCATGGACCTCCATGGGCTGCAGGGGCACAGCTGCTTCACCATGGTCTGCACCATGGGCTGCAAGGGAATCTCAGCTCCAGTGCCTGGGGCGCCTCCTTGCCCTCCTTCTCCCCTGACCTTGGTGTCTGCAGAGTTGTTTGTCTCACATGTTCTCACTCTGCTCTTCTCTGGTCATAATTACAATTGCACAATCCCTTTTTGTGTTGAGTTCTTCTTAAATATATTATGCAGAGGTATTACCATCATTTCTAATTGGCCCAGCCTTGGCCAGTGGCACATCCATCTTTAGAGCCACGGGACTGGCAAATGGAAGAAGCTTCCAGCAGCTTCTCATAGAAACTATCTCTGTTGCCCCACCACTACCAAAACCAGGCCATGCAAACCCAATAAATTTACTTAAAATATTCACCTAACCATTACCAATTTATACTCTGGTTGCTTTTGTATTCAAATCTGGAATGGCTTTTCCAGGAAGAAAATATTTCATTGCATTGATGGAGCTTGAGGCCTGTGAAGGAAGAATATTATCATAATTGAATGGCAAAACTGCTGCAAGCAAAATGTGCAATCAATATACATTACCTCCATATTAATGTATAAAGCTCAAGAAAATGTGGAGGATCTGGAAGTCTTCCTGCATGACACAGCTATATGGTTGTTACTACTGAGATTTTTTAGCAAGACTTCAGTGATTAAGGGTTGAAATTATTGGTAGAGACCTATTTATAAATTGGTAAAAGAGGATCAGTAGTGGTATAATGCTGATTTTATCCAGTTTATTGACAACTTAGAGGTTATTGAGTCTTGTAAATGATAAAGTATTGGATAGAAAATATCTTTTTTAAGAAACCCAGTGAATTCAGATTTGAGAGCCAGCACTTTAAAGGGTTTAGAGCACAAGTATTCTGATGAACAGCTGAGGGAGCTGGAGTTGTTCACATTGGAGAAAAGGAGGCTCAGGGGACAGCTTATCTCTCTCTCCAACTACCTGAAAGGAGGTTGTAGGGAGATGGGGGTCAGTCTCTTCTCCCAAGTAACAAGTGACAGGATGAGAGGAAATGGCCTTAAGTTTCACCTGGGGATGTTTAGGTTGGGATATTAGGAAACATCTCTCCACTGAAAGAGTGGTCAGGCACTTGAACAGGCTAGAACAGGAAAAGTGGTTGAGTCACCATCCCTGGAGGTATTTAAAAGATGTGTAGATCTGCCACCACCACTAATAGAGCTTTGGATAGTTCCCAGAATTTCTACTTCCTCTGTCACCAATGTAATGCAAAAAAAGTGACTAATGCTGTGTGACAGCTCATTCTGGTAAGGCTGGCATAAATTCAATCACCAAATTAGCAGCAGGTGTCCACAAATGATTAATGATCGGTTAATGTCTCCTGTGAAGATTGGGCACATACATACATTAATGTATGTACTTAACACTATGCAAATGCCAGTGTTCCCAAGAACAAATTGTTATTGTAGGGAGCTATTTCTACAAAAGTGTAAATAAAACATAGTAATGCCACAATACTCTATTACTGATTGAGAAAAAAAGTTCAAATTCCTCATGTTGAAAAAATGGTTACTTCCATCAAATGCCCCTTATTAAACTAAAAAATGTTTGATGCATAAATGCAGTTCAAAATCTAGTCAAGAATATATTTCAGGATAGGCTTAACTTTCCACTCTGCTGTATGTTAAGATACCTTACCTTTTTCACCAATTTTATGTTTAATTTGATGATTCTTTTGGACCAAATTTTTTTAGAATCAGCTTCCCAGGGAAAAAAGAGTTTTTATGATAAGGGATAGGAGATGTAACATTACTCAAAAAATAGTTTGTAACAGAGGGAATCAATCATGCAAGATGTAGTGCCTCTTGGGAATGTGACTCAGTGGTGATGGGAGCTATGGAACAGCTAAATTACAGGTTCTGCCTGGACCAAACACATAATTTCTGCAGAAATGGGGTGGAAGAAAAAGGTTTGGGGAAAATTTGCTGTTCTTTATTTTACAATTTTGTTAGAAATGCTACTGAGAAAAAGAAAGCCCAAATATCTTTATACACACTAGGGAAAGATACAATATATTGTATTAAGTACAATATATAACACAATATATTGTATGAACTACAATATTTTGTATGATACAATATAATGTATTGGATATAATGTATGGCATATATTTTAGTAAGCAGTAAATATGCAACTGCTCTTCTAGAAATTGTGTTTAGCTTAACAGAGGGATGGTTACTAATTACAACTTGGAATCATAGTCATTTCCAGAGTCTTGGAAGAACAAGAAAAATAACATGTGAATGCTGAAAGATCACATACAGAGAAATAGTTGCTCAGGTATTTTTTCCTAATAAGATCATCTGGAAGATATTTTCCATTCAAACAAAGGGGTATTTTTGTTGTTAGAAAATATCAGTAAGTTCATACAAAACACCTAAAAGTAGGTGAGATCGAGCTTGAAGTGCTCTTGGCCTCACTGGGTTCAGGCTGAGTGAGAGGAAAAGGACCAGCTCAATCAGCTGTGTCCTGAGGGAGTGACAGGGATGAGGGTCCTGCAATCTGAGTCTTCATTCTCAGAACCTTCAATAATAACCATCTCCTGTCCCAACAAAGCCAACCTGAGGAGTCATGCACTCTGTTGTAGGTGTTTTGCCCTGCTCAGCCACAACTTAGCAACCACTTAGGTTTACTATCAATACTTAGTCAAAAAGCAAATTTGGCCCACTTTAAATGGTCCATGCTATGTCACATAGCTCGTAAGGTGATACATACTTTGTAAATTGTAAATGATACCAAGGAAGAATCAAAAAGAAAAAAATCTTTATATAAATATGGAAGAGGAAACACAGTGGCTGTAGGAGTCTCTGTTAACAGCAGGGGAGAGAGTACCACTGACCCACAATAAAACCTTAATGTAACTTTGCTTGTATTAACATAACAAAGAGGTTTAGAATTATCTGTGGTGAAAGACTAGTACATTATTGTATCATTGTCCCAGCCTAACTATAAAGCCTTAATATTGATACAGGAATTGGCCAGATAAAATCTTTCTAACACAGTTTTGAGTATTAGAAAGCAGCATTCTTTATGGCGGCATTCTAGTCACCTGGAGAATCCTTCCTCTGAGTGCCCCGAGCGTTGGGTAAATGCTCAAAACTGTGAGTTGTATCATGCACATGGCTGACACATTCATTCGCTATCCCTGCTTACTTGATATATGTGTATTACTTTAGTTTACATGGTTGCACCCTTACTTGAAGTTGTTATATGGTTCTTTGGGGTCTGTCTTCAATGTCTGGTGTCCTTTTCAGGTGGCTGTTCCTTGACCGCCATTTTGAGTAAGAGCAATATTGTTGCTTTGCATATCTTCCGTTTTGTCAGCTTTGCAAAGCTGAGCTGGCATCCTGCTTGCATTTTGCATGACTTCTGTTTTCCTAAGTTTTAGCCTTTATTTCTCCAAGGCTGTGTATTTGTTTCTACTGTCCTTATCAGAGTAAATATTGTTCTGTTCCTTCATCCTTATCAATATATTTGTGAAACCACAATTAAATTGCTGATATTGTCAAGAAGAGATTTATTCTCTTGCCCATTTATCATGATTTGCAGAACTTAGGACAAGAAAAGCAAAAATGGCATTGTTAGGATGTGCAGGGTAATTCTGAAAGCAGAGATAGCCTCTGACCTCTGAGGGGTTTCAGGGAATGGTCTTCCCTGGGGAAGAGCTGCAGGGTGAAAACATGGTAATAGGAAGATATTATGATTCATCACTTTTGGATCATCTCAGCAATTAATGATGACTCAGTAGTGATGAATCTGCCCAGAAAATGGAGTGAATGAAGTCCAGAGAGCTATAGGTCATGCTATCTAAGTAGCTAAACAGAAAACCCAAGGATGACAAGGATGGGGTCAGGAGAAGAGGACCAGCATTTTTGCCATCAGTTCATAAACATCAGCTGCTATGGTGGCTGTGCTCTTTTACTGATCACCCTGACCATATGCAGCATCCTGAGACCTTGAGCCATCAACAGGGACACTCAGGAGGAAAAGCAGTGTCTTGCAGACCTTTTAGCACCAGGACAATCCAGGGATTTGGCAGCAGCCGTCATACCCATAGTGGAGCACTGCTAACTCTTCCATGACCGTGTGCTGCTAAGGCCGTTGTAGATATCGACTGCCATCAACAAAGTCATCTCTTAGTTATCTTACAGTGGAACAGTGCTCCGCCATAAGTAACCACTGATGTCATGCTTGCATTATATTTATATATTACAGCTGTCTAAACTATCACACTGTACATGCATCGTTATAAACATCAAACATCATTACATAGACCTGGCATAGTTACAGCCCTTCTTTTCTTTTCTGGGCAATACATCTATATGCTCATGCCTCCCCACCACCAGAGCTTGTCTTGCTACCTCTGCAACATAATTAACTTCCAGGATGAGCTCTCTAAAAATTTCTGCCTGTGCCTCCTCCACCCACCCACCCCACCTGTCAATTTTATCTCTTGTACTGTGTCAGCATACACAGTGACATTCAATATGCTAGAATGGGCAAATACTTTGTAGCAAGGTCTGCCTTTCTAAAGGCAGGTGGTCTAAAAAGGGAGATGTATACAAATCAAACTGGAAAAAAATTATGAAACAAAAAGGCTAATAGAAGGTGTGCTGTGATTACCACTGATGGGTCTACTGTTTTCTTTCATGGCATGTTAAATTTAGCAACTAATTATAAGTAACTAAAGAAACCTGTTTTGATGGAGGAGTTGCAAATACCAGCATGAACACCATACTCAAATACTTCTTTGGACTATTGTGGCAGGATGTTGTCGTCGTCCTCGCCACCCCCCCCCCACCCCCGCGAGCTCACATGGCCATAGATAACTCAGATTGAGCCAAAAGCCCATCAAGTTATCTCTTGGTGCCTGAAAGTCTGAGATCTCCAACCTTGAATCCTTGAATCCACATCTTGGTATGGAGAGAAGAGATGAAAGAAATAATTACGTGACAAAAAGACACACTTTTACACTATAAAAGATGCACGAAGTATCACAGAGGTAGACGCTTTTCTACATGGACACTGGAGCGTGAAAAGGCTTCTCCCCAGAGTCTGGATGCAGCTCTGGGTAACTTCCTAGGATTGAGTGAGGATTCTGATGTCACCAAATTGGAGTTTGGTAAGATGCATTGGTTTCCTAAATTGTATTTTTCTTTACTAGCAATAATAATAATACCTTTTCGTGTGCTGCATACTTACCTACTTGTAGTTTTGCTAATAAGAGGTACCTTTTCTTACACTGCATTTTTAGCTCTTCATAGTTATGCTAAATAGATATCTCTTCACACGCTGCATTTTCAGCTAATCATAGTTTCCACACACTGCAGGTTTAGCTACTAGTAGTTTTGCCGTTGTTCCGTGTAGTATGTTGTTTTGTCCCAGGTATTATGTCTATTATTTACTGTGTCTAATAAATGATAGTCTATGTTATATTAGACCTAATTGGCCATCATTAAAGAACTTGTGAATGAGACTGGGTCCAGGGGTGCTGGCCACCCCAACAGGTTAACTGTCAGTTGTCAGAAGACCTTGGCAAAGGGCAGAAACCTATCAACCTCTTTCTCCATTCGTAACAATTGTGTTATTTTCTCTAACCCATAAAGAAAGATTATTGATGCACAAAGACCATAAAAATTTGCAATAACATGGAAAATTTTCTCCTTGCCAGGTAGAAGTTCCAACAGTCCCAGTAGTTTGACTAAATGACTCTTAGTCCAGCTATTTTCTGGTATAGCAATTTGGGGGCTAATACACTGGCCTTGTAGCACAGCTCACTGAGTATCAGACTGAAACTTTTTAATGCAAATGTATAGTTCTGAGTCTAGGAACAAAGTACCTACAGACAAACAAAAATATAAAGAAAAAAAAAGCGAGAGAAGAGGATTCTGAGCCATCTGGAGTTGGATATTATGCCTATTCCTGCCAGAGAGATTTAAAAAGTGAATCAAATGCCAAACATTTTAGGTATAATTACTGTTTCATCTTTCAAATGTGTTTGCATGCTGAGAGCTCATTTAGTCTTTATCATGACCCCCAGCACCCACAAGAAAAGGCTCAACTCCTCACACTTACCCACTCTGAATCTGTTACAGTGAGGGAAAGGAGGTTTGACATTACAATCAGCAGCTGCAATACAGCAGGTGGCTTCCCCTCTGTTACCACCTTTCCAAGGGACATTGCAGTTGCCCAGCCAAGCACTGCCAGGGCACAGCAATTTGATGGCCATGGCCACTTCCTCCCAGCAAACCATCAACTTCATGGGTGCTTGGCACTGCCAGCAAAAATGGCTAGGGCAGACCATAAAGAGAAGCTAAGCCAAAGTATTTTAAAGCAGTAATAAGACTTCTGATTTTTATGAAGAATATTTTCAATTCAAAATGGCTGAGGGTCTATGAATTGTTGATACTGAGTTTGTCGCTTCAGTTTAAACTATTAGACAGTTCTACTCTTCACAAAACATTTGTTACATAAAATGCAATACATGACTTCACTTTTGGCAAGTGTTTCTTTCAATTTATGTCTGGATTTTTGTGGTCTTTGTTTTTGCAGCCATTGAACACAATTGTGTAGTTTAAATTGAAAGCATCAGTAGTTGTGATTATCATCTGGATTAGATTAAATTCTATATACTGTTAACCCTGGAGATACCTGTATTTCCATTTCAGAGAAAGCATTTGGGGTTTTTTTGAGTGAATTAATAACAGGATGACTACAGATAAGCAGTGTGGGTAACAGCAGCAGAGCCCAAAATATACACCTTAGCTTGTTTAGAAAGTTTGCCTCATAGCTCTCCTAAGAGTAGCTGATGGCCACAGGAAAGCACACATCAGCATGTGTTGGTGTCAATGCACACAGACCAAAACAATCATCTGTAAGTGGGGGATTATCTTTGTTTGCATGGGTTCAAAAATCATTTAATGATCAGTTGATTTGCAATATCATACTTGTCACTTCGAAAGGTATTTTTTCCTCTAAAGCACCCACTCCCCAGTAACCCAAGTCCCTCAGCCATGGCATAGCCTAGGGCATGAGCCAGGAATTGAAGTGTATTGCTTTCCTTTCCTTGTTCTCTGGTACTGGACCTTATTGACATTATCTTTTTAGAGAGAAAGCCCTTCTGGAAGCTGTACATGCTACAGGGGTATGTCTTGCTGTCTATGAAAAGCTCCACTGATATCCTTTGACTTCTCCAGCCTGTGACTTACACCTTCGCTGCCCTTTTGCCCACCAGTGTTTACTGGCTGTCTTGGCAGACAGTCCTTTCTGAAAAAGGAAGATAAGTATTGGATTTTGTGTTCTGAAGGTCAGCTGCTACTTTACCTTCACCACATGCTCATGCATGGGCTCCTGTTGCTTCTGCCTCTTTTTTTACCTGATTTTCTCATCACCAGCTGTACATCAGTATGTGTCTGCTGAAAAATGGGTCCAAGATGCAGTTTAGTGAGTGTGAAGGGGGCATGGCTCTGAGGAGGGATGCTGGACATAGTACTGACCTTTAAAATCTGTGTGAATTTGATTGACAATTATGTTTAAATTAAAAAAAGAAAAAAAAAAAAGAAGGTATTTTTTTCCCATGACTTTATGACTGAAGTAAAAATGTGGAATTCTCCAGCTGGAGGGTGGAGGGGAGAGCAGGAGCCAGAGGCAAACACTACTTTCTGAACCAGATGAGTGATTGGAGCTTGGCTCAGACAGCTGAGCCAGTGCCTCCTGTGTTTCTGATGCCAATAAGCTCTCTATATTGTATCTTCCAAAGCCACAAGTGACCATGTATGCTGCTACATTCTGCAAAATGTGAGGAACTAATGGGCTGAAAATTTCCACTTTCCAAGCGTATATTTGAAATCCAACTTGATGCATGCCTGACAGCGAATATTTTTTTGTACATTTGTATTTTCCACTAGGTGCCTCCAAGAGTGTGATTTCAGCCGCGTTATGGTTGCTGTTACTCAGAAGACATCAACAAATCACATTAGTGACATTTACTATGAGCTGGCTCACACTAGTAGCATGACAGATGCATCTGTGTCACTGCCTTATTGTGTTTCATCAGCTCTTAAAAAAGCTGTTATTTCATTCCGTGTTTGCACAGAGTACAGAGTAACTAAGCTCTCTTAGATTTTCCAACAATACAAATATAGGTCAAAACAGAAGGAAGTTACATGTCCTGAAACCACTGGCGCCCATAAACACTGGTAGTCTCATGTTTACCGTGGGAAGAACAAAACTGAGCATTTTCACATTTGGGTATTAATTATTATCTTACAAATTCAGGTCTGTCCTGAGAGGACACACTACTCAAATCATTAACCTTCAAGTCCTAAGGCACTTTACACAGGCTTAAAGCTGAATGCCTTTTTAAAAGGTTTCAGGGATGTGCCTGTGATCTTTAAAATTGTCATTGTACTTCAGTTTTCATGATACCTGTGCACATGGTAAAAACCCCTCCCACTTTCTAGATTTAATTCCAGCAATAGATGATGTTAAAATACCACTGCAAAGGTTAAAGGAGACCTCAGGACCAGTACAAGTTGAACCAAGAGAATATGTGAAAAGGAAGCACGATACTTTGTCAACAAGAGGGAGAAAAAGTCTTTTTTTTTTTTTTTTTTTTAATTTCTGGTTGAGTTCTTACATAGATTTGTTTTAATAAAAGCTTTATATGCATGCTGTCTGTTTGTTGTGGATAAAAAAAGGCATGAGGACTCCTTCTGATGTAAGTTAGGAGGGAGCTGGGAATGAAAAGACTGAATCTGTCCTACAAAAGTCATTTTACTTCTCTAGGTGTCAGTCTCTCCTGTCAGAAGAAGTCAACACTTCCAAGGCGCTATGGTAAAGAAACAATGAGCTGCTGCAGAAGCACCAGGTAATATTACTGTCAACAAGTTTCTGACAAATCAGAACCTCTAAGAGGGAAGAGAAAAAAAGGTGAATGTACCATTTCATCCATAACAAGGCTATGACTTCGTGGACAGTCTTGTGGAAGGGAAGAGAGAGTACCAGAAAACTGGCAAAGGGAGTAAAGAAAATAAGGAAAAACAAGGCATGTGTACTTTTTTGCATGTGCTGCCATTGAAACACTCAGGTACAAACTCCAAACAATCTCTTGGACATTTCAAAAACATTGTGTCAACTTTTCCATCTCACACCACATGCTGCCTCTCATTCCTATGTGGTCTCTGCCCTCCTCCATAATGCATCAGAAATGTATAATCACCATAGTTATCATCTTCTGTCAACTGTGGTATCAGATCAGTTCAATCAAATGCAGACAGTGAGGTCAGCATAAAGCATTCAAGTGATGACAGAAACAGTTTGCTATGCATAAAGGAGTTGTTTATTATATCACTTTTAGATTTATAGGTTCAGTTCATCTTAAGCTAAGTATCTAGTTATTTAACAGCTGTTATGAGTCAGCCAGAGAGAAGATTAGTTAAAAAATGTGGCAAGAAGTGCTTTAATCTTGAGCTACAATAGAGGAACAAGTCTGGTCAGGTCATGTCTAACAAAGGTTGTGCTCTAGTAGTACTGAGGAGTTTATCACTGTTTGTATGAAACAGGAGATGGTTTGATATCATTAATCCTGCCACCCTCATACTAACCCCAGTAATTTCAGAGATAATTGGGACAGATTTTTTTCAGGGCGTAGGACTATGCTTAAAAACTTTCAGATAAGAAAATTTTACAAATGGGTATTGAAGTGGTTTATCTTATGCAGAGTCTATGCATACTTACAATTCTCTCACAACTCAAAGTTCTAGGGATTTTCCATTATGGTAATATATTTTTGTGTCTTCATGTCACATCTCTGTAAAAGTAATGGAGACACTGAGACATGAAGTCACTGAGTTTTTTTTCTGTGTCCTTTACATCTGGCTAAGAAGCATAAAGAGAATGCAAAACTGTAAAACAGTCAGAATGGCTGTTGGAAGATGTTCTAGTTTCATGGGTTTCCAGTCTAATACACCATCCTTAATTCAGCTTGACAACCACAGGTTTAGACTGCCAGGAGAACAGGCATTGAGGAGAGGCATATCCAGGCATTGCTATCCCGCTACTCCCAAGCTTCAGGTCATCACTCATGCCACCAAGACATGATAGAGCAGTCAGGTAAGAGCAGCCCCAGCACAACACAAAAACCACAGGAAAAAAATGATGATTTTAACTACTCTCCACATGATGATTAATGATACTGGACTAGAAAGCTGTGATGGGTAGGTGCTAAATGTCTCTGAGTTATAGCACACTATGTGAAAATCGGCATGGCACCCAAAATGCAAGGCTGAAGATCTGTCAGCCTTGAATATCTACAGCCCATAGCAATACTACCTCTGGAAAACTTTTCTGAAAACTGGGGAATCCACAGAACCCTCCTCACCACAGCACTGAAGTCCCACTGGTGGGAAATATTTAACTCACTCCTACCAACTGGAAGCTAAATAAATACAACTGAATTGCTCATAACGTTTCTAAGGATGTGCTAATCCCAAACTGTGGCTACCTAAGTAACTTATGAAAATAATAGAGCATATAAGTAGTCAATCACAAATCAGAAAAAGGAAGTATAAATGCAAGGAATTAAAACAAAGAGAAAGTTTCTGGGAAAGTACAGAAACTGTAGTCTCTGTGTCATTTGTTCTTAGCTTTTCCATTTGACCACTGGGAAACAGGATGGTAGGAACCAGCAGCCAGAAAAACGGTATGCATTTAAAAATGCATGTAAAAAATTGCTGTAATAAAGATTCAACTTTAGTTCAAATGTCAGTCCCCTTGAC
Source organism: Pardalotus punctatus (assembly GCA_013400915.1). Classification (NCBI taxonomy): domain Eukaryota; kingdom Metazoa; phylum Chordata; class Aves; order Passeriformes; family Pardalotidae; genus Pardalotus; species Pardalotus punctatus. The sequence continues at coordinate 92,078 of VZTX01017506.1, read as the reverse complement.
TATTTTCCAGTCTTCTCATCATCCCAGTGGTATCTTAAAGACATGTCACATTAGATCAGTCAGATTTCTGTAATGACAATGATGCTAGAAACATGAAAAAACCAAACCCAAAGAGACAAACAGGAAAACAGTGAATTGACCACAGGAAACTTACACCTTTAAGCAAGAAATCTAGGTCTGGTTTTGAGTAAACTAGAAACCCTTCTTGAGTAAACTAGGAATTTTAAGGGAAACCCCTTGAAATCCATTTTAAAAAATAGGAATTTTATTTACAGGAATGGATGTTTTCCAATTTATAATTTTCCTTGTTATTAAGGATTTTGTACTGCACTCAGTCTTATTTGCAGTTTTGAATACTGCAAGAGGAGTATAGAAGAATAAGAGAAATTTGGTACTGGTCCTTTTCATGTGGTCATCCCCTCCATGAAAATCAATATATTACCTGGGAATTCAGGACAGTCCTGAAAGCTGATTTAAAATCTAACGTTTTCCAAAGATAAATTGTATTCTTGTAAATGAAAAGATATTAAATACATTCAGTACTTTTTAACAAATCAAGTTATCATCTAACCTTTTGATGCTGGTGCTTCTTAAAGATAGACAGTATCCACCTCCATTCACAGCAGCATGCAGTATGAAATAATATTTCATTCTTGACATGGTTGCAGAAATTGTCTGCATCAGGAAGAAACAACACAAACATCTAAACTGAGTCTTCACAAATTTTTAAGACATTAATTTTGCATGTAAAAAGGAGGGAAGAGGAGGAAAACAAAATAAAAGTAGTTGTGCAAAATTGCAGAAATTCCCCCTTTCACGTAGAATATGTTTTTGTCCTTCACCCAACAGGGACAGTTGGGGTGCAGTTAAGTACTTTGCTGCATTTAAACTAAAGACCAGCTTACTCCTGAAACATTCTTTCAGATGCACAACTTTAGGCACACCCAGTCTCAATATATTCCAAATTCATAGTATTTCTTGCTTTTAGTCCATTTCTTTTTAAGACAGTACAGAAAAAGATGTTATCAACATCTTAACTGAGAGGATACTTAACAAAAGTAATAAAAAGAAAGTACCTCCTCAATTCTCATGGAAATTTCCATGGTCTTTTCAAGAAGAGCACAACACTGAGCAACTACGTGCATGAAACATTGATTTGGATCACATGATTTAATTAGCAAATTACACCTTCGTGGAACTTTTCACTGAATGATAGGGGAGAAGAAAGTAGGTCTTCAATTCATCATTCTTAATTATCTCTCTATCAGAATTGTTATTTAATGAACGCCTCTGATTAAGTTTGTTTCATTAAATTATGAGATCTGAATCATACTAGAAGACCTGTATAGACTTATGAATTTTAAGGGGTAAGGAAGCTAGTCCAGTATGTGTCAACTTGACATCTAAATTAATCATCTTTTTTCTAATGTGCTTATGAGTTGCTGGTTTGTTACTTTAGTAAGAACTATACCATTGTATAGGTGCTCTCCTCTTGTCTTTTTCTTTAGCCTGGCATTATGAAATAACAGTTATTCATAGGATCCTAATTTTTAATCACTTGGGTTTACTAATTACCCTGAAGATCAAATGACTTTCACAAAGAAGTGTTTGAAATATTTACTTTGTTTTGATATGCATAGTGTAATATTTTATCAATTCAGTACTTCTACTATAATCCAATGTACCAATAAATAAGGGTAAAGAAAGGAGTTATTCCTGATGAAGTTATTAAGAAAAATATATAATACTTGCTTTTTTTTTTTCTAGAAAAGAGTTAAAATTTAGCTTCCATATTGTTCTTTTGCTGCAATTTCTTAGAATTCCTAGGGTTTACCTATTATGTCTTTGGAGTTACTAGAATAACTAGGATTTGCTAGAATTCTTAGAATTTATGGCATTATCACTAGAATATACTCCAATGAGAGGACAAGGAACCTCTTAATTACAAAATAAAATGTCTATGAATGTTCCAAGTTTATTTCAATAAGTGAAAGCTTGGAAAGAAAAAAAATTACAAACATTAGAAAAAGCTTTCTGAAGGTCTCTAATTTAAAAATAGTTTCCGCACCCAAACAAAAATATATCCCTAAATACAAGCAAACCAAATGATTCTCCACTCATAACAAGACACTGAATAAGGTTTATTCATAAGGTGAATTCATTTTCGATATTGTCACTGTCAGCTACTACCAGAACATATCCCAAATTTTCCGTTTGGACAAATAGATTTGTGCTCTTCTAAATATCTTTGAATCACTCATGCCACATTTAATAAGACTGGCTCTAAGGATAGACAACGGAGTTACAGTGACAAAGTAGAAGTTTCTTCATTCCAAGTTGCCAGACAAAACTCTTTTCCTGTTGAAATTACTATCTTAATCCAGCTACTATTTATAGAGGAGTTTTAATATCTGGTAAGGAGAATTCTCTTCTATTCCACCTTGAAAAGAGACTGATTCTGTCCTAAATTATAATCACAAAAGGTTTTATGACAGTTTGTATGTTATGTAAGCCATTTGGATTTTCTATTTATGATTCACAGTGGTTGCATGTTCTTGCTCCTTGGTTTAAAAGGAAAAAAAAGGGAATTAATGTCTAGTTCTAGACAGAATTAATAATAAAATAAATAAGAAACAATACAAATTTAATGTTTATTCTGCTGGACATTAATCCATAGAAACATTACAATTTTGTAACAAAACAGATGAAACTATAAATTTCTTCAAGATTTTATTGCCGCAAAGAAATTGTTTGCTACAGTTCACTGGATCCCCAGATGCAAAACCCCCATAGTTTGTAGCAGTGACCTGCTACACCAAAAACTCATCATGGGTTTTATCCCTTGCTTACGTATCAACATAAGAGGGATTAGCTGTGGTGCTGCAGCACCTCGACACCTCAGTATCAATCAAACTCCCCAGTTCCAGGCACTGTCCCAGTGTGCTGGAGAGGGGCCACGCCAGCCTTTGCACATAAGGCTTACACATCCCACTGCCAGTAGGAACAGCAAAAAAAGCATTCAATTATTCTGATTTCCAAATAAGAAACCAACGAACCAAGAAAATAAGGAAAATTATATGAGGGGTCCTTGGTAGAAAGGGGATCTGAACTGGGATGGTGGAAATTTGGCTAGGGTTGGGGTACAACTGTGCATTCCTCTTTTATTACTAAACAAAAGCAACTGCCTTGCTATGACACTGAACAACTTTCATCTGTACTGGACGGTAGGGCTCACAATACAACATGAGGCAAAGTTTTCCTTCTGCTAAGCAGAAATTTAAATCTTCTGGGTAATGCCTCCCAAACTACTTAGCACAGGCTGGGAAATTCCCCCCAGTTTTCATCATGGATTTATTATTGTAGGTCCACAACATGGAGCTGAATGACATGAAACATGTTAATGCTGCTGCAGGACACATTAGAGTCATACAACAGCATTTTCTCTGAGTGGGTGTATTCAGCTCATTTAATAAAGATTGCAACTGACTGCACCCTTTCTTTGGCTATGACACAACTCAAGGATAGGGAAATTTAATAGCATATTAGTCATCTGCCCAGAGGTAAAGTATTTCATAATGAACTGAAAAAGCCAGAAAATTGTGTCTATGTGTGTGTTTTAATATTACTCTGTTCCTACTAACAAAATTTATGCAAAACACTACAAAAACTGATGAGTGTACATCCCTAACATGACTGAAAGACTTTGCAGGTTGTGTTAGGATGAGGTGTTAAATTATTTATTACATGTCAAGTTTAGTTTTTTTTTCTTTTAATTGCTTTCCTGGTATTTTGAAATGATTCCTGCTGTTTAGTATGAAGTTATTAGCAAAAAAAATAAAGAAAAAAGTTGCATTTTTATTCCTGCTGCACTGTGTGTCTTGCCCAATGAAGAGAGCAAAGGCAGGAATATCCCAAAACATCTGTAGGCAGAAAACCTCATGCTTTTTTCATCTTTTAAAAATACTAGGTGAGTTAGACGTACATACAAGTGAGGGAGAAGCAGGGAAGGACAGGGTGATTCAGAGGACTGGCAGTGGAATAAAGAATAAGTGGAAAAAGAGTTTTGCTTGCAGGCGTAAGGATGAGTGATGGCATGGCTGAAATGCTTGCTCACCTTTGGGGCCCACAGCCCTGGGGTTTGCCCCAACTGCCTTACGGGTGTTGGGCTTGGTTGCAGGTGATGTGGGGACACCATGACCATTCCTGAGCCCATCCTTATCCTTGTCCATGGACCACCAAGGTGACATTGTTGGTGAAACCTCGTTTTCCCACCTTCTTGGGCTTAGCACAGCTGTCTACAATTCTGTGCTGTCAGCCTGGTGCCAAGGAGAAATGGGAACATGCTTTTTACACCCAGCTGGAACTGGAAATCAGCTGAGGGTCCAAAAAGCCAAGAGGGGCCAGAAGATCTGCATTCCTTGTTCCTTCATGTGAGAGGAAGTTCTCCCATTCTACCCAAGCATATGTGATATCAGAGCTCCTCAAAATCCTCCTTGAAAAGCCTTGAAAACCTCACACACCTGGTGATCCCCTGTTTTTTCCCATGGAAACAGCTGCTCATTTTGGGTTTTTGCTGGGGGCTTGAGGAATGAGAGATGGCTCCCTTCATCTGGAACACCTCCCCCACTGGAGGATTACTCACAGCGTCTGGGTGTCAGCCAGGAGCCGGATGGCAGGGTGCTGCCTCACAGGTCTAGTGCTCCTCCTGCAAGTACAGATCTGTGGAAGCTGGCACATTCCCTGCCCTTGCAAACAGCCATCTCCAAGCTGGGTTGCCAAGCATTCTGGAGACCCAAAAACATCCACCACTATACCTGGCCTTCAGCTGAAGCCATCTGATACACCGTCAGGGACAAGCTCACAGGATGTCTCTTGTGGCTATCATTTCCCTGGGACCAGGGAAAAAGAAAAGGGGAGAAAAGACAAAAAAATATTATCTTATATTTTTGGCTAACAGTTTTTAAAAAACTTGCTGCGAGTGCCTTGGGAACTAGACAATAAATTGATATATTTTGATTTAATTTTCTGGATTTCTATTGAATAGCTTTTAATAGGATTTTTACCACTAGGTGTGTTGTTGGATGAGAACCTAGTGACTCCTGAGAATTTTAGAATGAGTGATTATCAAGTTTTCCTCCAATCATCTTCAGTAAAAGCTTTATTCTTGTTGGCAGCTTGCACCCAAAAAGAGGTTAAGACAGCCTGGAAGAGCCTCTTGTTCATATTAGAGCACAATGTTTTGCAATGAGCAGCTGCAAATTGTTTTAAGAAAAGAGCAGTAAAAGCTACAGACCCAAAGTTATGGACAAGTACTGCAGGCAGCTCTGTACATACTGAGAGCGAAGGTATGCTTAAATACATTACTGGACTGAGATATGACAGTACAAATTATCTCCATCATACCAAAATCAAGATTCTTAAATCAGCTCACATCTTGTGTTTGATGTCTTAAAGACAATGCTGTTGTGATTTATTAAAATTTATGTATAAAAATTTATGTATAAAATAGAGAAAATATAGATATATTTGTGTATATGACCCATTTATTAAAATGGATAATATAAGAACAAAAATATTGTTGCTCTCAATCACCACCACAGTACAGCTATTTTTTTTTTAATTGTCCAGAATGCACAGTTTGGTAGAACCAGGCTTGATAAACCCCAAAAACTTGTTTTAACTGATTCTGAATTTTTAAAAACTCAGCTCTCCACATGTTTGTTTTCTTCTGAGTCATGCTTAACATTAATGACCTTGTAAGTCTGAATGCAAAGCTTTTGCTATTTTCAGGTTTTGAGGTTTGCAGAAAATCTATTTGTGGAGATGATAGTCTTGGTCCTGAAAAAGTCTTACGAATGAAATTTCAGGGTACTTGAAACTTTTCCTAGTGAGGGCAAAGCATACTCACTCATGAGGGAGAAGACAGAATTCTTTGGCCTGTTGAAAATCACCTTTCTGAATGCATGCCTGGGCAGATATAAATTGCTCTTTCAAGAAACCAGTGCAAAAATCTGTTACAATAGAATAAATTTATTTATTTTCACTTTAGTATGATATTTATGGAATTCTAATGTACTTGTTGCAGTTTTAGAACAAATATATACAGTATATTTGACTTAACCATAAGGAAGTTTGCATTTCTGATTTTTAATTGCAGTTATGTAGAAAGAGTTGCAAAACCAGATCTGTACAGCATCGAAGCACCATGCTATAAAAGGCTTGAGATTATTATGTGTTGGCTAACATCAGAGATGAATCTTTCACAATTCAAACAGAATTGATATTTGCCTGTGCTTCTCTTACTCCTTACTAATAAATATTTTTTAAAAATTGTGCACTCCTGCTTACATAAACTGCTTTCATGTCATGTTATTGATTGCACTGCAAAATCTCAGTTGATTTGGCTGGCAGGATGCTAGTTGGAAGCTCAGAGATAAAGTACAAATGTCTAAATATTTATCTTCAGAAACCGAAGAGTTATTTTCCTTACATTGCCTAAAACAAAAGTGTGATTTCTGAGGCTCACACTTTACATGTGGAAACTCAGCTTTTCTGCAATATTCCTCCTGATTTATGGTTTTAAGAATGATTTTAAAAAAAAAAATCAGCTTTTTTTTCCCCAAGCAGACATACAAATATGTGCTTCACAATATTTTCAATCTCGTTTTTTAAAGTGTGCTTTATGTTGGTTTTTTTCTGTCCCAAGTTAATGTTGATAGCAAGACAGTCAATATACCTGCTTTCCTTATATAGAAATTTTTTCAATACCTAATAAAAATGTATTAATTGAGAAAGAGGAACTTAACATTTGCAAAGAAATCTTCAAAAGCCATGTGAGATAACAATGACGCATGATAAAAAGTTATTTATTAAAGAAAGCGCAGGATTTCACTGAAAAATAAAGCAGCTGGTGGGCTATGTAAACACCATTGTGTGGACAGGCGCAGTATATTCACCACACAGAGTAATAAGAAAATGTGAAAAAGCTCCCCAGGAAAGGCCAAAGATTTTGCAGAGACATTTGTGTCTCACCCCACCAATCATTTATAAACAGGAGGGAAGAAAAAGTCTTAAGCAAGTTATGTAACCCAGTCTAACAGTCCCAGACATTACATACCGTGACTGTTTTTATAAAGGAACCCATAGCAACTTGAGTTCTTTCTGAAATGCCTGTTAATGTCTGTTATAAATTAGGTTAAATGTAATGTCAGGTTTTTTAAGCATCAGTACACTTTTGTGACTCATTCTTACTCATCCAAGCAACCTGTTTTTAAGTGTAAAGGGATGGTGGTAACATCCCTGATGCACTGCAATTGTACCTCTTTTGATTTTTTTAAAAAATAAAATTACTACTTTGCCTATCATGTACCTACTTGTTAGGTGAGAAGGGATATGTCCTAAAATGTTATAAATTAAAGCAGGAATATGAAGCTCAATTTCAGTATTACATAGTCTTACAGACAATTATGGAGATCTGCCAAACTGAACAAAACCCAGTGTTTTCATCAGGCCTACAAAGGAACACTCTCTTTCACTACAACAGAGAATGTAAAATAATAAATATGGTACTTTTGATATTGGAAAATTGAGAAATAAGAAAGACCTAATGTGCAAATGAAAACATGTGCTGAGAACATCAGGAAAGAAGAGGATACATTTATTTTTTGCCAAGCCTTTGACATCCCCTGTAAGATCATTCACAAGTCTGCATTGCTGTGTGTGATTCCGAGAAGTTTATACAGAAAAAGGAATCAAATGATAGCTAACTAACTAACTGTCTGACTAATTAACTAGAAACCAAACAAAAATATCAACTAAACAAACTTCTTCTAAAATCCAGTGTCACAAATTTGGGATAAGAAAAGTAACATGCTTCAAATACATTAACTTTGTAAGAGCATTGGCATAAATGGAAGAAACAGAAGAGGAACAGCTGTGACACCTCAGAGAAAACACCACAATCTATTGTTGGGCAAAAAACACAGGATCCATTCTACAGCTCTTTGGGACACAAAATGTGGACCAGGATCAGGAAAGTGTCTGGGAGCAGAACAAGGCTTCCAAAGACCTGCAAGAACAATTTAGTCTTGGATGCCACTCATCCAAACCCAACAGCCCACCGTGGCTCTGAGACACACAGAGCAGTAGCTTCACACCAACAGCTGTGCACAAACAGCTGTACCAGACACCAGTGAGGAAGGTCCCACACAGCCACAGCCTGCCCCTGAAGATCTCTCAATTCATGCTGTGGTTCCCTTTGCCACTCCAAATTCTATCCACCTCTTTGAAGATTTACATGCTGACTTTTTCTTGGCAAAGTGCCTCTAAGTGCTGTGTAAGACCCTAGCACCAAGGGAAAAGACAACAAATGAATCTAATCTTTCCAACGTTATGACATGTGACAACTGTGAAATGATGAAAAGTACTTTTACAGCCCACAAAGTCTCACTTCAAGGAAAAGATATATCTGTTTTCAGCTTTTTAGCTATGCAGTCAAGCCTTTACTTTTTTCTATTTTATGTATGCTTATATATAAGTAAAAATGCTTTCATGTGCATATTTCTGTGTTTGGTACATATGCAGAAGCACAGAAACATTTTGGCTTCCTCTCCTTTCCACATGCACAAAAATGCTGATTTAATAGCTTATAAAGAAGCCTCTTACCATAAACCTGGTTTTAATGTTTTCATTTAAATTGGTATCTAGAAAGAAGTACCCATACACATACATATATACACACATGTGCATGTTCTTAGATAAGGAGAGGAAACATTCTCATCCTTTTGACTCCCTGATTAAGGAGAAAATTGACCTGGGAGCAATGGTCAGCATACCCACTCTGTTTACAAAACATTAATATCTGTTTTGATTTTTGATGATTTACATGAGTCTTGGATGATCACATATTTTTACTGTTCTTCTCTCCATCATAATTAAGAAGTGAAAATCCTGTAAATGATTGTGACACTGCACATGTGCAAGACCTCGTTTTCAGCAATGAACATCTTTGTCCATTCATATCCTCCTAATTTTGTTCTCAAGATAGACAGGGTATGCAATGATGCCCAGTTTCAAAATTATTTTTTCAGACCAATGCTTGCTTTTTTAAAAACAGCAGGAACTTTGCCTTTAACAATGTAACATGCTTCAAATTTTTCTTTGACATTAAAAAGGACTTGAAAAATGCAACTATTTTCCCACTGCACTCGGCACCTAATAGAATAAAGCAGACCATTTCAAGTAATTAAAAAAAAATTATCTTCAACTGATTTCTTGCCTGCCAATATTTAGGGAAAAGCTTTAGTTTTCCACAATACTAATCACCAAAACTCAAATAAATGTTCTGTTATCATTCCAAAATTAAGCCATGAATTGAACAACTGTGCACCTTTTGTCTACTCTGGCATATTGCATAAGCAATGCAATATTGCAGCTATATACAGCATTTGCACTTATTAATATTTACGGTTGGAATTAGTCATATTTTTGTCATGTATCATATTACAGTTTGTCTGAACTATGAATACAGCACCAGATTGGTAAGAGTGGAAAATGAAGAAGGGTATAGGCAACAAAAAACAGCAGTTAGTTTACATCAAGGCTAATCATCTAAATTGTGATATCATTGCAACTGTTGACTTCACAGTCTATTTTACTGTTAACACTTGAATTATCTCATCCCTTTTGGAAATATTGAGGTTTGCAGACTGAAATTCTCTATCCAAACACCCTGTCCCTCGCAGACAATTAAGTGAAAATCTTCACCAGTGTTTCAAGTGCACAGGTAACCTCAGAGTTAAAGAGGATCATTGTACCAGTCTCTGTCTCTGCTCAGTTGGTTCCACCCCTCAGAACAAAAAAAGTCTCAGCAGCCTGATCTAACATATTCATATTGCAGAAGGGTTTATATACAGCGAGAATAGCTTTTGGGGTAAGCAAGGAATGCTGTGTATTAAATATTTCAGTACAAGCTTGGTAAAAGCATGGGAAAAGTAAACTCAGGCTGCTGAAAAAATGTCCAGATTTCCTCCAGCAGAAAGTGAGGGTATAGGAAGATAATTTTTTGCAATCCTTTTCTTTTCTGTCCTCTAATGTACAGCAAGTGAAACATCCCATCAAGTGCATCTAAATGTTGCATTTAAGTTACCCGTGTAATCCCCCCAATTTTTTTTTTTGAGAGTATATACTTTGAAGTGCAAACTGCACAAATCAACACCTGCAACTACTCCTTCCTAAATTTCAGCTTCCTCCAAAAATATTTGCAATACACTCTCACACTTGTCAAATCCCTCTCTTTATGCTCCCTTTTTTGCCTCACATGCCTGTGTAAGAGGAAGCCAGATGTGAATTGCAATGACAGAGTGGACAGATCATACATGCCAACCCCACACCCTTCCAGGTGTCTGTATCTAGGAGGGTAGCTGACCTCTCTGTTACCTGCCCACACATAGATTTTCACAAAATTCATAAGAACTATGGATCCTCATGCATTCTTCAGTCAAATTTGGTTGAAACCGATGTATCTATATAATAAACATTTTTTCAGAAAAAAAAAGGAAGATATAAAATGAGATGGAGCACAGCACAGAATCCTTAGCAAGAATGAGAAAAAGGAACCTATCCTGGGATGTTATTCAGAGGAGTTGTATAGCGCAGACTTGGAAGTTAATTGTTCTAATATTCATTACGGATTAAGTGTTGTATCCTTTCTCGGATCTGACTTTGAGAGAGTGATTCATTGCACTGTTCTCTGAAAGTACAAATGGTAACAGACTGGGGAAGCAAGCTCTATAGAATAAAAAGTGAGATGAGTGGATATTTTTAACTTGGATATAGAAATACAGAGAAGGAAGGTTATGTCAAAAAGTGTTTAATGAAGTGATCAATTGCTCTCCCTGCTGGGAAGGAAGAGATTGACTTCATTAGCAACAAAAAAATCTGCATTAAATCTTAGGGGAAAAAAAGTTCTTGTGTAAACAGTCAAACACATTTTTCAAGGCAGCGTGTGATCAGCCGCCATGGAGGCTTTTAACAGCGATTTACACAAGCATAGCCTCTTGTAGAGACTTTCAGCTTTATGTTTCTGTCACTGCATCTTTAACCTTTTCATTTGGGGAGATTGAGGATGCAGTAAGGACCACTATGGTTACAGCAGCACAGCTTGGGCTCCATTTGCATAACTTGCTAGTCTTCTAAAAATGTTCTCCACTGATAAATCTTAGAAAAATCCAGTCAAGAAAATGTAAATCTTGATGCAGGCTTCAGTTAATTTTGACTCAAGACCTGAATGCATGAAGACAGTGTACATGTGTATTTTAATATCTAACAGGGAGAAATGTTTCTTGCTCATGGTCACAGTTTTATCAAGTGAGTAAAAATGATTCAATTCAAAGAAAGCAAAAAGGAAATATTTCTAAAGTTTTTTCCTTCTGAGTGTTTCAGTCCAAAGATTAAAGCAATGAAAATTAAGCTCTATGTATGTATGTAATCATTCCCCAATAAAAATTAAAAGTGAGCTTTGTTTAGTGGTTATTTCCCTTTCAACCTCTCCCAAAACACTTTTAAACAAACCTAGTTAATGACTATGAAGGTATATCCTCTTTTATGGAGAAGTGATGTTAGCCAGTCGTTCTACATAGGACAAACTGGTCTCACACAGTTTTGTTTCATTTTGTTTTGTTTTGTTTTTCACCTGAGACATAGTAAAATTTCAGTCCTGCAAATCTGAACCAATGGACAATCTTTAGTCACCTAAACATTTGTTGATTTCAAGTGAGACTTTTGCATGAGTAAAATCTCACAAGCAAGTAAATTCAAAGTTCAGGACCCAGAACTACATTCTGAATATAAGAAGTGAAAGGCAGATTCTTTCTCGCTTGTTACACCTCAGAGGGGATTGTACTACAATATGCTATATAAGATTTAAAAAATGGAGAACCTGTGATATATCTGACATTATTTTTAAAAATTGGATTGCAAGAAAAATTGTTTCATCAGCTAATAAATACTGTATTTCATTCATGTTAATTCATCCATTCATTGATAGGCATAAATGTGTATGAAATTTGGGGGTTGGGTTTTGGAAAAAAGAAAATACCAGAATGATGCCTCCTTTTACATATATACTTCATATCTAATTAACACATCTGTTTCTTGTCCTTAATATGCTAAGTCTGACAATAGCTATTTTATGACTACGGTCCTGCAAACCAAGGCAATAAATGAGCAATCATTCCAAACTTTGAAACAGCAAAGGAATAAATAGGAGATCTCTCATATTAGTCCTCAGCATAAATCTTATTTAACATGGCAGTTGAAAGGTGGATCAAAGAATCAACCAGAATGCATACTATCCCAGTTGTGTAGTGAAGCCTGCTGACATTATTCTCTTTAATCTGTTTATTCTCCTTTATCCATTTTATTTTCCAGGAAGGAATCTCTCCAAATCCAGTACTTTGAAAATCTAAGTAATGGTACATCAGCCACACTGCCTGGCAGCTCTTCGGTTGTTCTGATGGGTAAGGTAATGTAGCTATCCTTGTAAGAGGATTTCAGAGCCCTTACCACATGCATTTCTCTAAGTACATATGAGTTGTCCAATGGGAGCGAATACAGTAAGTCCCATACAAAATACGCAGATGGATCTCAGGCCAAGACTTACATGTTTAAGAGAGGAAAGAGAGGAAATTCCACAATAATGACTGGACCACTGTCAGAGGAAGAACAGAGGTGCCAAGGCAGCAGCAGCTTCCTGAACCTCAGCCCCGAACTGTACCATTTTAAGTTATCTTGTTTGGTTTTAAGTTCATTACATGTGGGGTGAAAGGATGAAGAAGAGCCCCCCTAAGATGACAATGCAAAATTTGCACCATCACAACAGGCCAAGATAATGTTTGTGACCCCAAAACCTGATGCTTTACTTGCATTTTCAAAATATCTCAAAATCAGCAAATGTATCTCTCTGCTAAAAATTCCAGTGCCAGAAGCCATACAATTGACTCAAAGCAAAAGGCATCTCAAGCAAATCACGCATCCAGGCAAGCCCAGACAAGACACTGTCAAGTATCAGTTGGCCATCTTAATGGTTATCTCTCTTTAGGAACATCAGTGTCAACAGAACCCCTGGCAAACACAGACCAATCTCACATGCTGGGCCCAGACCTGTTCTCTTTCCCATGGTAAAATTCCCACAGTCAGCAATGGAAGTTTTGCCATTAAAATCTGTGCAGCTCTGTCCCTTGTGTGAAGGTCAGAGCTGAGTCTTCTGCCGACAACAAATGATATTTCTCTGCATTGTGTCCTAGCTGGAGAGACTCTAAGGGACTCTCTGGGGAACAGGGGGTAAAAGAAAAGGGAAAAATGTGGCCACCCTCCCGAATGCAGTTTATGCACCAGTTTATCAATCCTTCCTAACCACCCCTCTATACTCATGGCCAAGTTACTCAGTGTTAACCAGTGTTTTGCCCAGTGCTCAATATTAGTTTCTGCCATTCCTAAATATCAAGTGGGTAATTCCTGAAAGGCATCAGGAAAAATGCACTGATCCTGTCCAAGAATTGGAGGTGACAGTTTTGTCACCAACAGCGTGGGGATGATCTTTCTCATCAACAATAAGCCAAAACTGACACACAGCTTGAGCTGAAGCTCCTTCAGTTAAGCAACGACAATTCAGGCTTAGAGGAATAGATCAGATCACCCCTTTCCAGTCCTTAGCTAAACCTCTATCCAATTAGTCAGGGTCTTCCACTAAATTCAGCTATAGGGTCCCTTAAAATGGAAATCAGCTGATGATAAGGTGGTTTCAGGAGCACCAGTAGAAAAACTTAATCAATAGCTCAGGTGTTGAGAACACCTTAAGTGAACTGAAGTTGAAGAAGAGGAATTTTGTCTGTTTACATGTTTTTCTATAGTTCCCACTACTGAATTTCTAATATCATATTCAATCCAGAAAGCTATGTATCCTCCAACTGCAGGATTGTCATATCACTTCAACCAGAGCTCAGAGATTTATCTTCCAGTTCTGTTAAATGGCCCACTTGGAGGCAGTTGTCTTCACTGAAGGCAAAGGTATCTGGTGGGACAATGCTTTGCACATCTCCTATAACTATATAGCATGACTTATAAAACTTTCCTGTAAACACCTCAGAGATCATCAGGGGAAATACAAAAGCAAAATCCTGCTTACGAATAACCATTTAAAGTCTTGCAGCTTGAGACATCTCTGTTATTTCATTGGCCCAACTACCCTATATTTATTGTTGACAGAAAACATTGCTTTGTACTCCTCCTAAAAATTACCATAGATTTTTTCAGGTGCCAAACCCCTCCCATTTTCCATACCACAGACAGTTGAAGCAGATAGATGTAGCAATGGCAAAATGCTGCCTTGCCTCTGTGAAATTATGTGGATAATGGGTTTTTTCCCATGAAGCTCTTTGTGACATTCACTGCAGAAACTGCTGTCCAAAATCAACAGAAAGAACTCAGACTCTCATCCAATATAATCAGTGCATAACCTATATTTTACTATTTATTAATATTTAATTTCAGTCATAAAATAAAAATAAAATTCATGTTGGCATTTTAAATTAACAAATAAGGAATAACTAGTACAAGATATCTTCCATGTCACGAAAGTGGAGTTTTATAATGAAATTGCAATTGCACCACAGGTGTGAAGGAAGCCAAGCTCAGTCTTGATTGTCATCAAGCTGTCAGAAGAGCTCCCTTGCTATGATCAAACAATGATAATATTTCATCTTAGATTTCAGTGATTAGCCAATATGCTGACTTTTGCAGTTATTTCAATTAGGAGACAAAAAAACGCAGGTATATACAAAGGGTTTTCTTTTAATGGATCTAACAGAAAGAGAACAACAGCATTAAACTTCAGTCAACAGTGTGCTCAGAGGACTCTGCATTTGAGAAGATCCTGACAATTCTCTTCTCCCCCAGTAACTGCAATCTGTTAAATCCCTAACACCACACACCACAGTCGTGCTGTAACTTCCCAGCTACCACTGTTCAAGGCTGCATTTAATGACACCTTCCACTCAGCTTTTTTGTTAGAAAGGATGCCAAACACAGCTACTGGGCCAAATCAAGTCTCCAGCTGTCTCTACTTCACTATCTGATAGCTGGCAGGCATTAACATTCTCCAGAACAACAATTCCATACCTACAACCGCCTTTTCTTCCACTGAACCTGGCAAAACATCACTAGGTCTAACACTAGAAGTGTAGACATTCACAACAGGTCCAGACAACTACATTTTATAGATGTACATTTTATAGATGGGGATGAAAAGGAAAACAATCAGGAGGTATGATATAATTACAGGGTAATAAAACTATAAACGTTGTTAATACATTAATTTAACATTTGGCTTTCTCATCTAGGTGTACAGATCCACAGATGTCTAATTGTTACCATTTTAGGTTGGAGAAAGTAATTTTTTTGACTGATGCCTATCAATAGACATGTATTTTTTTCAGCAGTGACATAGAAGAAAAGGCATCAGAAATATTACTGAGGGAAGCTCATCTGAGTAACACAGTAAGCAAAAAGGATAAAATTAAACCTCCCATAGTGTAATAAAGATTTAATTAATCTGTGTATGAAAAAACACCTCATGGATGAAAATTGTTTATATAAAAATTAGGAAGTGCAAAATTCTTCTGCTACCATAAGAAATGTCCCTGACAGCCAACTTTCTGATTCCTTTCTGAACATCTGTGCTGACATTTTGAAACCCTTGGAAAACATATTATTTCTGATGAGGCCCATAAAAGCTCAATTGTCACAATTTTCCTGGCTAAAACCTTGGCATTCCCAAAGCAAGTTTCCATGGATAGCAGAGGAAAGATCATTCCAGCCTTAATTTTGAGAGGAGCCAGGAAGTAAGCTAATGACAGCATGAAGACATAACGCTTGCAGGAAAGGGACCCACAAGATATGTAACACATGGCATAAAGACTTGGGTAGGAGGGAACACAGGTGAAGGGAGAGAAAAGGGGGAAATGCAGAATTTGTTCCAGGGAAGGAGAGCTGAGCACAAGAGGAAGACTGCAGGAGTCAAGGATAGCTATGTAATTTGAAGAAGTGTCAGCTAATAATTCACCAAATTCAGAGCAGGACCAAAACAGCCAATAGAAAACTCATGAAGATTTGCCTGTTGCTCATTTAAATAAAGTGAGAAACAGAAGCCTCTGAGAATACCAGACATTTTTATATCCAAAATAAGACTGTGAATTTTTTTTTATTTGCTTAGTTTAAGCTACCTCTCCAAAATAGAATCTCTGAGACTCCTTTGGAACTGGCCACACAACTGTTCTTAATTGATTTTGTACTTGAAAAGTACAAGTTAAAAATGCTTTGAATGAAGAGAGAAAAGCATTAGTGGTTAAATGGCTGATCCTGTGTGTTCAAGAGAGAGCTTATGTGTCTTTTTCTTGTTACAACAAATGCAAAGCTGCCACAAAACACTCCGCCCCTTATTTAAAGTAAGAATTTCTGGATATGAAAATCACCAGACCAAAAGCCGTTTATGCTGCCTGCAGAATACTGAGGCTTTCCAACTATGCTCTATTTCACTTATCAATAATAACTGTAATTAACTCATGGTTCTGCTGAAGTCTGAAAAGTCTGCTGCAGTTAAAAAAAAAACAAACCAACACCAAAAATCCAAACCCCAACCAACAAATCTCCTGCAGAGTAATACTAAAAAAAAATTGGTGCATACAGAGTACTGTAGGGAATTCTGTATAAGCTTGCTAGGAATAATTTTTAATGTCTGACAGGTAGGGGAGAAACCTCTGAGTGACACCAATAAAGTAAAAACAAGTAAGGTATAAAGACAGTCATTACAGCAACAAGGTTTCGGGATTACCCTGTGAGGTTTAGGGATGCAATCCCATTTTATCCTGTGGGATGGAATGAATGTATGCTGCTGTGAATTCCACTGTATTCTCCAGAGTCTACACGCTGCTATTCTGCATTATTGTGTATACAAGTTTAGTATAAGCACTATATTTTTCAAATCATCAAATGACACTTTGCAGATTATTACTTTGAAAGCTCATTATTTAACAATAAACAATCAGAGTGTCTGATCAGAGGACACGTCATACAACCCTTCAATGCAGGCAGTGATCTTTTCAAAAGCCATTTTTTACCCCAGTTTTCCTTTGGAGAGAACACAGTGCTTACTTACTTTCCTAACAACGAAGTGTCAGCTTTGAGCAACATTTGAAAAGCATATGAAAAACTGGAAAAAGGGTGAAATTGCAATTTCTTATGTGCTGGTTATAAAATTTTATCTTGTCAGCACTTTTAAGAGTTACTATGCAAAGGATAACAGTGCCCTTTGCTAAAATTAAGTCTCTGAAAAAATAGTCACAGTTACTTATAAGGATTGCTATAATTTTTTACCACACCACCTTAAAAGAAAAAGCAAACTAATTTTAAAATATTCTATTGAGAACTCTAGTCAATAATATATTTTAATAAAAATGTCTCTGTGTATATATAAAAATATATATTCACACATAGCTATATAAATATATATATATAAAATAGTAAACTCCAGCCTTACCTACAGTGAAAAATCTTGCAGTCATATAAGAATGAAGTGGGAGATGAAGCCCTTACTCATAAAGAGAATCAGATCACAGGAGGGAAGAAGGTGAAAATCGGGAAGCTAGTTCCTACTTGAAAAACCACAGCTGTGAGGAAGGCTCTAAGTTTGTCTATGAATCAGCCAGACATCTGATCTCTGGTGGTAATTAACTGCTGGAAAATAAATGCACCTGGAACCTTTTCATGGAATAGGAGGTAGGAATAAAATAGAAGCCACATAAAATAACAAAGCTCAGGAGCTTTTGGTTGATATCTTCTGTAAATGATTTAATAATGCCTTGGTGAAAATTAGAGACTGTTGAACACAAAGGAAAAAAAAAATCAAAATTTTAGCAGCAGACAGTATTTTTGATCTCCACAAGTAAAGGAAAAAATGCAGAATTACTGAAACAGTACTATCACATTTTTTAAAATGAAAGTGTTCCAATTAAAAATGTTTATGTACTTTTTTAGCATAGAAATAAAGAGCAGCTGTAGTGCAGGCTTTCTGCAATGCACAGATAATACAGATGTTTCTTCACAAACTGACAAGCAACAGGAAATAAGTCTCAAAGCTGAGGCACTTCCAATTTGCACAAATGCAACAAAAAGGTAAGTCCAGGCAAATCCAGTTGTCTTGCTCTCCAAGTGGTCTGCAGGTACTGCGTGACTGATGATGACTGTGACACTTCTATGCAAGAGAAATGGGAAATAGACATTCACTTGCCCCATTTCATATACAGTCATAGATATTTATGTGTTATAACTTTATCATTTGTGGAGTATTTAAAAATGTTTTAATTGACTTAAAATATGAGAAATATTTTGAGAACTTTAGCTATTTTAACATCTTTCTGACGCATACTACAGGCAGAGGTTAAAAATATTCACAGAAGGAAACAGGCTTTTTATTGTAAGTTATTATTCCTTCAAACTAAATAGAAGAACCAGATCCATACCATCCCAAGGGCGTATTTTCCTCTAAAATCAGAAGCTTGTAGAACTGGGTTGTTTTACTGGCCAACTCCAGCCTGTGTATAAACAAAATTACTCTCAAATTTGTATTCTCAAAATTACTCTCAAAGGGATGTTTCCATCCTTTACAAATATCAGATTACCAGCTGTGAAGTGGCAATTCTGTGACTTTGAAATATCCAATACTGTCTTAAGATACCATAAACAACTGATAGTTGCAATCACCATATTATTATTTTTCCTTTAGTCAGGAAGTGTTACAAAAACACAAAGAAATATTACAAGGTCCTGAATTGTAAACCGTCCTTAAACAGTTGTATAAAAAGAAAATTAAAATAAATTCTGACCTGCTGAGAATGTGAATGATACATTCTGCAGTTTGCCCTTGCTGCTAATAGATTTTAAAGGAAAGGCAGTGCCAAAATGCTGAGCATCTACATGTTCTTATCACAGAAACATTTTATTAGATCAGACAGCAATCACACAGAAACATAGCACAAACTGTCACGGTTTCCAAAAAACCCTACAACAGGTGACTCTAAGAAAGAAGAATACAAAAAGTAATGTGCAGATGGTAAAATGACACGAGGAAAATCCAACTCTTCCAAGGGGTGGTCATGAACATTCTCAACAACCACATGGAAAAGGAGAGGGTGCCACAGAACTTTGCAGAGGGAAAAATCACTTCAACAGGAACAGGCCAAAAGCTAGTGCAAATGTTTTATTGCTCAAAAAAGGTGTGGACATTCAACCAAAAAAAAAAGCAGATTTGATGACAACAAGATAAAAAAATCAGTTTTTTGGGGCAGTTTTCCATTGTGTAGCACACCTGAAGACAGGTCTATGTTGAAGAGCAGATGAGATTAGCCCAGCTGGTTAGAGCAGGGTGCTAGTAACACCAAGGTTGTGTTCAATTCCTGAAAGGCACTTTGCTTGAAAGTTGGGTTTGATGATTCTTGTAAATTCCTTTCAGCTCAGGATATTTGGTGAATCTGAGGTGCCTGGCAGCAGTGCAGGGTGGTAAGGTTATTGTGGATTTTTTGCTTCTGAGGACATGGGACAATCCTCCTTTCCTGGCCTCCTTATGGACACTACCACCTCCTGAATATGATCCTACCCTAAGGCATAGTCCAGTTCACTTTTCACTCATGAAAATGTGATTTTTTTTTTTCAGTTCTAATTTAGATTTTTCTTAGATCGAGCAGATACTTGCTCTAGCCTACTTCAATCTACAGCTAAGCTCAAGGTCTTTTACTGTCTCTGACATTCTGATCAGTAGCTTATTAGATTGGTTATAGGCTCAGTAGAGTCATCTGTTAAGACATTAAACAAAACCACCCATTCATCATCTCCGACTGCAGGACTTCAGTCTGAACATGCAAAGACCCGGACTCAGCTGCATGCAAATTGTATATTTTATTATGTAATATATTCACCTTCATGCACAGAGGCCCCAGGCAGAGCCATCAGTTGGAAGAGCAAATCCCTAAGGGATGTGAGTGGGAAATAACTGAAATAACTGAAAGTCAGGCAGTCCATCAGAGCAGGGCTGCCAACCACGACCTTTCCATTCAAACATACAAGGCAGAAGTGCTGATTATTGGGGGACATCTTTCTGTGTTTCAGTCCCATAGCAGCACACAATTTGAGAAAAGCCTCTCCTGCCTGCTCTGAGCAGCCCACGTGTTCCTCAGGTACCCCTGGTACATCCCAACACGGTGCTTTCCCACTGTCGCTGGTCCCTCCTTGGTAATGAGGTTTGCCCTAACCACACCCAGTTTCAATTACAGCTAGACTGTGTTTTTATTCCTCGTCAAAATGATTGTGTGTAGGCGGATTTTGCAAAGCCCTGGGTTCTTCTCTGTTTTGAACAAACTCCACAGCTGTACACCAGTGCTCAGAGGTGCGCCTGGAACAGATGCCAAAGCCAGTGCACAGGGATGGGACATTATACCAGATGCCCTTGGCAGAAGGGCTGGGTTTTATTTGTACTTTATGAATAAATCCTTGCACATGTTCTCCCCCCTCCCTTTTTTTAATATATTCTGTGGTCTGTGATTCTATTCTACAAGGTCTGCGTAGACCCTGTGAGAATCAACTGAGATTTCCATGGGAGGGAGAATCAACTGGGCCTTCCACATTTTTCTGCAAAGGAGTAAACCACATTTTTCTACGTTGTTTTTTTAGAGCTAATTTACCAGTTTGTACTAACTGTCTCCTAATTTACATACCATCATATCTATTTGCTTATATACATGGAAATATCACTGGTGGCAGGAAGTTTGCACATGGATCATTATTTAATCTATTTAGGAATTTTATCTTTTATGGTCCCATCAGTCCTTGGAACCATGATGATTTCCTTTTCTCCCTTTAAAAGTTTTTATTGATGAGAAGAGTGCTGTCATTACAGTGGCAGGGAAAACCTGACATCTGTTCCATTTGACCTCTTTTTTTAATATCCTTTAAAATTGTCCAATCTTTGCAATTGTGTTACCTCTGCCCATTTTTTGTTGTTGTTGGTTGGTTGGTTTGGTTTTGTTGTTGTTTTTTTTTTCATAAGGGCCAGCCATAACTAAATGATGGCAGGGAGACAAGTCCGAATATGTTTTATATTAAATTTTTTATTCCTCTCATCTGATTAGCAGTCATTCTGGGAAGAAAGTAAGGAGGAAATTTTGCACATGCTGTAATTTTCAGAAGCATATTTACTGTATGAAACTATTTTTGGAGGTTTCTTACTTAACTGAAAAGCAAATTGCATCTCTGATAAACTGTTGTTTAAAAAGAAATAAATGTGAGATATACAATGATGTATACAGGCACAAACCCACAGTTAGGATAGATTCCAGTCCAAAAGCCACATGGCTCAACCCAAAGAACTCCATGGCACGTACCCGTCATTCTGGAGACGCTTCCACATACCTGAAGCCACATCTCATGTAAAGAGACAAGCCCAAAAGTGGTAGTAGATGTTTCATAGGGTGATAGCCTTGGGAATTCCTTATGTCACTATGGCCCCCTAGCTTATTCTTTCTGGGTTGTAAGTACCAAACTCAGCCCAGTGTAGCTCCCCAGCTGTGAAGGAGCAGCACAAAGCCTGATTTGGACTTTGTGAATTCACTTGGGCTGTCTCCTCAGGAGTGCTCTGTGGCCACTCTCTGGGTCAGATCTGCTGTGTATGCAGAAAACAAACTTGTCAGTGCAGTCCCAAACCCAGGCAAGAACTGCTTTCCCTGAGTCTGTCTGGTATGTGACAAATGGACTTGTGCTCTCTGTGGGCCATCAGGTGTACTTAGACATGCTGCCCACTGGCTGACTTCAAAACCAGCATGTGAAGAGGAAGATCTGAAAAATTCGCTTATTCCCAAGACTTTCTTAATCACCTGTGAGTATTGTAACAGCAAAAACTCATCTTTGGCAGCTGAATCTATTATGCAGGAAATATTTTCGTTGCTCCTTGCTCTCAGAGAGGACAGTCATACAATTATATTTGTAAAAAGCCTAGCAAGCCAGAAATGGGCCTCTGGTGTCCCTTAAAACACTCTATCAACATCCATTAACAAACAACACTCAGTAGATGATGGGGCTTTCTATAAGATTATTTCTGTTATCTGAGGCTTTTCCTTTCATACTTCAGGCTCTCACATAATTTGTTCATTGTGTTACCAAAATATTTGGTAAAATAAAAAAAACTCCTTAACACCAATGAAACACTGAGAAGCATGTATTCTGTATTTGGCCAGGTGCATGGGGGAATAGCTCCTCCCTAATCCATGAATGGCTGAGCACAGTAAAGTTTATGTTTGTATACTGCATTCTACATATATATTCATTGATTGTCCCAGACTAAACATACATGTGATGATAATTTCCCTGAAATCATTAATGTATTTTCCCTTCCCTTTATGCATGTGTTCTTGTGTCCTCAGGGCCTCTCTGGTGGTCCCTGCTGGTTGTCAACCCCAATGTTCCAAGTGACCTGGCTGAGTTGGCAGGGCACTGGGGCTGGTGAGCTTCCAGTTCTCCTTCTTACACAATGGGCATTGTGCAGTTCCATAGGCCAGTAGTTTTGGAGAAGAAGCATTGTGTCAGCTCACCAGGTGTAGATAATTTATCATCTGGTAACAACTACAAAATGAGACTGTTCTCTTCTTATGGCATCCCAGTACATCTCCACCCATAGTGAAATACTACCAAGAGACAAAAATGTTCTTGATGTGACTCGCTTTTCAATGACAGACAGTTAACAAACTTGTTCCATTTCCATCACTGATATCCAACAGATAGGACTGTTATTGGCTGTCAACATGTAATGTATTAACTGCACCAGTGCAAGTGTCTGTGTTCTTTGAAGACAGAAATTACATAAAAAGAAGAAACAACACCTTCTCAGCTGTGATTACTTGGAATAGGTAAATAAGTTTGTCAAAGATGGAAGGTGACCATGAATACCAGTTTGAAATCTAAATCTAAAGAGCTGGCTGAGTTTCAAAACTTTTCCTTCTGTCCCAGGTCATCTACTCATTATTGACAAGTCACAAAACCAGCAACAGATTTTATGATGACTCATGTCCATGAAAATCCCTAGAATGCAACATCTAATGAGTAAATCCTCAAATGAGCTTAGTCATTGTGTCACCAAGAGAGGCTGAGAGTCCTGCAGAAGGGTATTTAAGAATTAAATTAAGAATCTTACATGTATAACAGCATGTGAATGTGGGCAAGTACATTGTATTTTACTCTGTTCCTTCCACAGGACACTGGAAAATCTATGACTTCTCTTGATTTTGTTAGATAGACCAGCTGTGTGAGGAAAAACAGCTTTGTGGGAAGCCATAAACCTGTCGGAGTTCAGATAGGAAAACCAGCATCTTTTAAAAAGAGGGTGAGGCACATAGAAATGGCCCAGGTATAATAACTCAGGCTTATAAGGTGTCATGGGATGGGATGGTATCATGATATCTCCAGGGCAGAGGTGTCACAATATGGGTGCAATAGCTTGATACTTATTGTCTACACAAAGGGGAATTTGGAGTTCCAGATTATTGAGGGAGGGCTTAAAAAACAAATGCCTTACACATAATTGTGAGGCAGATTGATCAAGAAAGGTTCAAGCTGGGAATTTTTCAAAATGCTATTTCAGCAGAAAATGACAATTCATTGAAAATAAGTATTTTCCAGGCTAATTATGTCTCTTCATGCAATTTTCAGCCAGTTTTCCAGAACATTTGGTTTAAAAGTTTGAAACTAAGATTATTTTATTTAATTTGGAAAAAATAGTATATTTTAAGTAAAACTAAACTGAATTTCTTTAAACTTAAAAATCTTTAATGTGTAAGTTTTCAAGCCTGATGAAGAGTTTCAGTGCTATGGAAACACCTTTAATGATATAAACTATTATTAGTTTTTAAAACAATCCATACATTTAATTTTTTTTAAAAAATAAATGCTATTTAGCTTAATTTCAAGCTGTACTCCTGATGCTCTGATTAGAAAATACTATGAGCTGAGATAGATCTGTCTATTAAAGGGCAAGACACAAATTCTGTATCATTGCAAGGTGAATGTTAAAGGTCTTGTGAAAGAGAACCCAGGCATAAGCCTTTTAATTTCACTACTACATTTCCCCCCTGATTCAGAACCAACATACTGTTTAGACACCTGCCCAGAGAAACAGAAATAAAAGTTAAATAAAAAATCTGAATCAGATAAAGTGGAGCCTGAAATGGCCCAGTGCAAGCAATTGAGGTTTGGTAAATAAATTATAATGTGGAGTACAATTTTTTAAAAAGTAGGTAGAGGGAGAAAGAGGAAGAAAAACCTCAACTTCAAGGAGTATTACCTGAGTCATCATACCATTAAGACTGTGGGCTAATTTTGGGTCTGTTCCACATGCTTTGCACCAGCTCCAGTGGTATTATACATTTCAAAACCTACCTCAGCTACCCATCAAATGATCCCTTAGGCAAAAGGAAATTTTTTAACATTCCTTCCTGAGCTTTTGTGTAAGGGGCAGGACCGGTGAAAAGGGAATGGTCCAGCTACTCTCACTTCTGGAGCGGTTCCTTGGGGACATAAGCAGTGGATATTAAATTCACTATCTCATGGCTACTTTAATTGACACTGCCAACTGTTATCAGGTAGCATCAAATTATGGCACATAAATATTATGAACCAGAGACTAACCACAGGAAGAAAGCAAGCTTCACTTTGTGCCTGCAGGTTAGACTGTTCATGAATGCAAAACTAATAGACTCATCCTTTTAAAACAATTCTCTTCCTTAGATTGCAAGGTGATACACCAAATGATCTCAGTTTTGGCTGAATCCACTTAACTTATGCTGAGTTAAGTAAGCCAGCACTTGAGCAAGGAATGTGAAAGGAGGAGACAAAACCCAAAAAGAATGATATTGATTCAACAGAACCTTTTTTTGAAGATAGATAATGCTATGGAAATGGCGTTGTTTCTGTAAAAAGTTTGCAACAGCATGAATGAGTAATAAAAGGGAAGGAAATGGGGAAGGCAGTTCTGCCTTGCCACCTTGAGGACTTTCTTAAAAATCCAGGTTTGCAACCTACCAAGAGCCTAGAGTGGTGTGCCAGAAGCTGTACAATAGCATACAGTATTGTGAAGGTACCACAAAAACATTAAGTCCATAGGACATCTTAGAGAGATTCCCAGTAAGCCAGAATGCTCCCTGGAGTCCAACCTTTGCACAGAGAAAGATGTTCCTTCGTCCTTCTTGACCCTACCAACAGTGCAAGAATTCCCAAAGCCCCATGGTCCACTGTCAGCAGGTACCAAATTGTGCCTTTTAGAAGGAAACAAAGCAGCTTGACCGTAGTACTAAAAGTTTTTCTCAAATAATAACTGAGAAGGGTTATGGGGGGGGGGGAAGAAAATAATTTTGTAATGAAGGCTGTATTCCAGTTTGCAGCTTTTCCTCATAGTATAACACATAAGAGCCTGCAGCTTAACAACCTTGATGGATATTGGTCAGTTTTGGCCATTTTTCACCAGATATCCTCATTAAGTAATAATTACTAATTTGAAAATATTAGTCACCACATAAACTGTTTGAAATACATTTATAATCTCACTGAAACAATATGTTTTTTAAACTGCTCAATTTACACTGAATGTCTTCTCCAGTTACCTTAGACAAGGAAATACAAAAAACCTTAATATAATGGAAGGGTAAATATGTGTACAGAAGTATATATAATATTTTTATGTATATATTCACACATGCACAGACACATACTCAAAAAAACTTCACTGAAGTGTACTGTGTTTTCGAGAGAACTTGGCATTACTGAACGATTCATATAAATGAACCTGAAAAATGGCTGTCAAATAATGCAAACCAAGGCAAAGAAAAACATATACAATATTAAATGCTTTGAGCTTACTGAATTGCTTGCTGGGACTTGCAGGAGAAACCTGAAAACTGAGATATAGTCAGTATGAAACAGCACTTAAGAGTTTTGTCTCCTACTAATATATATTTTATCATTTCTGTTAATTATGACATTTAATGATAGGTAATCTTCAAAGAGGTATAGAAAAATCTCTGTGAGAGAGGTTGAGTACAAGGAATAGACTGGGTACAGTCACAAATCAAGGGGTGGGGTAAGGAAACAATCTTGGCTCTGTGGGACAAACACTCAACACATGAGGGGGCTAAATGTGGCAGTGAGTCAGAGACAAGGCAGGTTTTTTCCTGGGGAAAGGGAGGGGAACATCGAGGACTCTGGTGCAGGGAGCAATAAAAAAAAAAAAGAGTTTGTCTGACATGGAGAAGAAGGAAGATTTAGGAGATTTGTGGGTGGCAGACCAGGGAAGCAATGCCATTGTTGAAAGGACTGAAAATTCAGATTTTGTGATCTGCAAGTCTAAGTCATCCCCTAGAGGCTTGTATCTCTCACTGTTGGCTGTAGGTAGTGTATTACATAACACTTACTTCAAGGTTTCAGGTAGGAGCCCAAAGACAACTTGAAAAAAAAGAGTTTCCAGAAAATCAGTATATAAAACATACTCAGAAAAAATGTAAACATTTTCCTCGTCTTCATTGGTACGATGTGTCCTGAGGTTTGACACTACTGCCTTATAAGCAAGGGAGAGAGAAATGCCATTACAAGTCATCCACAAAGACCTGATGTTTTATAACCCTATATTCTTCATACGAGGTACAACCATTGTCCTTGCCAGTTTCCAACAAATAGATGAGAACAAACTGAAGAGGTAGTAGTGACCTTAATCAAAAGGAAAAGCTACCGGCTGTTTCCATCCAACTTGCTTAAAGAGCAGAACAATATTGGACCTTATTAAAGGACAGATTGCGACTGACTGTACGTCAAAAGACAAGAGGCTACAAAGCAAACTCTTTGTCTGAACATGCATCAGTCTTCTGAAGACATCGCAGCGTGCGATGACTGCAGCATGGCCCTGCTGTGTGAGCTGGTGAAATTGCCCTCAAAGAGATGGAGGATGGAGAAAGGAATTGGACCCCTTCATCTCCTTGGCTGTTAGAAATGCTGCTTTTAGCCTGAAACTGTAGGAGTTCTTGTGAGGTATCACTTCCTGCTTCTCCTGCTAAATATATGAATACTAAGGCAGATGGATATGAACCAGAAACAGCAGAAAAATTCCCTTCTCGCACTTTGGAATGACAAAGTGAGATAACTCCGTCTCACTTTATGGAACCTAATTCAGAGCTGAATTTTATTGAACACTTAAGTTTGAATATTCGTCATCTGTTAAAACGAGGCTTTCAATTTAATTAACAATTGTATTTAAGCCCTGTTAGTTGACCCATTTGACAAATAAGAGTATCAAATATGTCACTTGATGATTAGTTCTTCCTGACTTTCAGAGTTCTTGTCATTCCCCACCAATATCAGAAAACCTTCTCATCTTTCTGTCTGCAGGAAATTTGGGATTCAGAGCGAGGTAAAATAAACCATCACTTAGTACTATCAAGAACCCGTTCCCACAAATTCCTTAGTAAAGGAGGCTTGGGTTTTTCCATGAGAAGGTCAATATATCCATGGGGCTTTCATATGAAGAACACTGGATTACAATAATGTTCCTGCTTTTCACTGGCACTGCCCCTCCATTGATTCCTGAGGGTTCCAGAATTAATTACTGATGATCTGGGGGGGCTAGGGCAACCTCTGAAATTGAGTCCTTTGAACAGTTACATTCCAAGGAGCAGAAAATAGTATAGTTGTGGAAGAGTCTGGATTATCATATGAATACAATGCATTTAATGGTGAGCACTTTCTGTTAAACACAACCCTGCAAAAAAGAAAGAATCCCCTCTTAGCTTCTTGTAGAGCAGGCAGAGGAAAAAAATGGAAATTGCATACTAACAGCTCTTAAATCTCCTTCATACTCTCATTTATCTCATGGAAATGTGTTAATACTGTTATGACTGAAATAGAATAAAATGGCTAAAGAGGACTAGGAAATTCAGGTCAAATTGACAGATCCATAGTTTTTGTTCAGCAGCATTTGGAAATAGGAATCTCCATTATGATAAGGAATGCTATTAGTGCATTTACTTGGCAAGAGCATGCACCAAAATAATATTAAAAATTTTTCTGTCTTGTCACAAAAATGGGCTTTGTACAATAAAAATAAAATTCTTCCTGGATTCAGTGGAAGTGACTACTTCAAAACAATTGAATTAAAGAACTTTTTAAATTATGCATTAATTTATGAGATATTGTGTTTTCTTGGCAAAGAAAAAAAAATCAAGAAAAACAAATATTAAAGTCCAGAGGTGAAATACTAACTATGAGTAAAATACAAGCCCGAGCAGGGCACAGCATTTCATTTATGCAATGTTTACACTTACACATACTCCCCCAACAAGTGGGGTAGCGTAAGAAGGCCTGCTCTGCGCAAGGACAAACTTCAAAGAGAATGTTGAATTCTGTAGTCCATGTGAATATTATTACCTCAAGGTCTAACTCTCTCCCTCCTTTTGCATCTTACACAATAACAGTTTACCATATAAGTCAGCAAGAAGAAATAACATCATGGCAAGACAGTGCCCATTCTGCTTGCAGGCTATTCGTATTTTAAAAAAAAAAAGCTGTTGCCTGTATTTTAGTAAAGTACGCAAATGTTCTGCAAACCAAATGAGCAAATCCAAAATATGAGTTAATAATCTGCATAACACAAGCATTTTGCTCTAGGTGTTGTGGTGAGTAGTTTCTGTTTTTTAAGTCTTAGCATGGCCTGAGATGGACAATGACTGCTCTCAAGCAGTGGATACCTGCTTTTAATTAAAGAGAACAGTCACCAGGTTAACTTAATTGCCATCAAGTTATTAATGCTATTATGCATAAATATATAGCACTACACAATAAAATCACAAGTAAACCCCAAACTAATATGCATTCCTTTTTGGAAAGTGTACTATAGGACACTCAGATTAAAGGATGAGTAAGTTTAAACATAAAGGAGATATTTCTAGTGTTATTTTACAGCATTAGTTTCAGTGAGATTCATCATATCCTTCAAGTGAACGCACACCAAATGGTGTTTTCTCTGTGATGACTTAGTAATTTTTCACTTTGGAGAATAATTCTTAGATAAGGGCTCCCCTTGTTGGTGTGGGATGTGACATTGGGTGGGGTCATAATTTCTTACATGTACTCAAAACTTAGAGCACAAATATAAAAGCCTATACTGGCTTTCACCTCAAAACTGTATTTATACCTCATGTGAATTCTATTCACAATTCCCATCAACTTCTGCTTTTTATATATATTTCATATACATTTTAGTAGTAATTTCTCCCCTTTAAGTTGTTAAAAATGTTTTTTTCTTACATTCTTCTTTTTTCTTTGAGGCAGAAAAAAAAATAGATCAACAATTTTCTTTTCCTGTGATCCTTGAACTACGATAATAATTTGAGACTTTATATAAAACCGACAGCTAGCATACATAAATTTTACAATGCTTGGGACAAGTGAAAATCTGTTTTGTGATTTAAAGCAGAATCCAATTTAAAAGCAAATGGTGTCTCAGAGTATTTACAATTCAAATATTGCCACAAATGCATAAAAATCAATGAAGTCCATAATCTAGAAGCTGTGGAAAAGAATTTAGATTGCTTGTCTAGGTACTTAAGCATTCAAGCTGAAAGAAGCACAAAGTAGAGAATTAACTAAAAGCAGCACCATTATTTTTAATAATTACAAATAGATGTTTCTAATAAAATGGGAGGGTTCCAAACTCCAGAAGAGAAAGGCTCATAAAAGAGGATCAATGAACAAAGAAAGAGAAATCACTCAGATAGGTCTGAGGCTGCTACAGAATACTTCCATATTCAGAGATCACATAATGGTTTGGTTTGGAATGGTTCTTCTAGGTCATATAGTTCCAGCTCTACTGTGGGCAGAGATACCTTCCACAAGACAAGTGTGCTCAAAACCCTATCCAGACTGGCCTGGAACACTTCCAGAAGCAGGGCTTTCTGCAAAGGACAAACAATTTGTTTAACTCGGCATTTTTAGTTGCCAGAATACGGCTAAAGGCCAAGTTGAAGTAACAATAAAAATAATTATTTTATGAGAAAACTGGACAGTAAGTCTCCTGAAAAAGTTTGTTTTGACAAAAAAGAAAAACAAAAAGGAAGAAAGAAGGGAGTTGGGCTCTTTAATCTGTGGGTTGAAATTTTTAGCAGAAACAAGATAAACAGAAAGTTATTATGATAACTTAATTTTTGAAAATATTTCCTCTGGGAAATACCAATACAGAGAATTTTTATGAAGAAGAGATTTCCATACTCATCCTAAGAACTAATATTTTATTTCTGTGTTAATTGGAAAAGATAACATGCATAAGGATTAAGACAAAATATAAACTGTCATCTAGAAAAAGGTACCACCTACTCCAAAAAGTTCATGCCTGTAGTGTGGCTTGCTTAACATTGCAAATAGCTATGTTAATAGCAAAGCTATTTTTCATACACAGTATTATCAACATTAGTAGGCCAAGAACTGAAAGGACCAAAAATTATCTAAAATTAGACCCTGCTCAAGCAAACTACTTAAACGTGTGCACAACACTAGGGGTGACAGCAGTCCAATTCACCACAGCAGAAATATGCAGCAATGTGCCAGAGGACTTTGCTGGACACATTTCAGTCACACACTGGAATACTCACACCCACAAAGAAAATTACTATGACATTTATTTCTTTATACAATCTTCCTATACAAGGACTCTTTGTTGAGAAAAAAAATTACAAGTAGAAACCAAATCAACCCCTTTTTAGAAAGTCGGTTGGGAACCTTTCTAAACCCCAAAGCATTGCAGGGCAGTACAAAACACTACTTCCTTTCTGCTTTCTTCCAACTAAGCAGTAAATTCATGCCCTGTTCTGAAAACACTGCTCAGTTTTGGGGCGGTTCACCCTTAGTGAGGTCCTGCTGCTGCAGTGCCAAGGCTGCCGGCAGCAGGACCTGCTTCAGAGACAGACCTGCTTGGAAGCCCTCAAGTCACAGATTGCTCCTGCAGTCCCTATTAGTGCATAACACAGCTGTCAACTTGTCCAGGAGTGTCTGAGAATTAATTTGATGTCACCTAGGACAGGATTAGCTACTCGAGACTGCAAGAGTTGCTGCCCCCTTGGGTCACACGTCGAGCATGGACACCCTTCTAGTCCAGCGGATGCTCCCAGGCGTTTTTTACCCACCTCTTCCCGGCATGTTTTGACAGGCAGCAAGTATGAATCCAAGTACAGTGATGAGATTTGCTTTCAAAAAAAATCACTACGGAAGCATGCTATTTAGCTTCTTAACCAAGAAGTGCAAGGAAAACATAAATGAACACTGTATGGAAAAAAAGGTGTTTTAGCACATGCACACACACACACACACACACACACACACTCATTACTACTCTTGGCACCAAGCATAACGCCTAAACTTAATACAAATGTTTAGAATTTATATATTAGTTTAATTTATGCTATTTTTACTTTTGTATGTCATCTTTCGACAGCAAAAATCTATCAGTCACAAAGTTCTCACCATTTTGATGTTAATATGTATTTTGTTTTCAATTTGCTAGCAATGAACAGGAGTTCTAAAGTATTTCACCTCTAAGAAAATTTATATTAGTACTGCAGTTGTAAATGAAAACTTACATGTCTATTTCACAGACGTTCCTTTTTTTCTGTCTTTCCCAGCAGAGCACCCCCGTTCTGCCAAATGTGGTCAGAAGAGAAATTTTGGGTACAACAATTCCAAAGATATCCATTAAATAAATAGTTTAAAAGCCTAAGTACAACCCAAATGAAGACAACCAATCAGAAAAAGCAACTCATGTTCCAAAGCTTTGGCATTTTACACCTCTTTGGTGAAGTATCTTTCATAGGCTTGCACTTCAGTAAATGATTTGTACCTCATGCAAAACAAAGTAAGCCGTAAGGACACAGAACCAGCTGTAAGTATAATGAAGTCTAACCTTAATGTGTTACTGTATTTATCTTGGAAAATTTAATTTACCTATACAGATCTGCAGGGTTTTTTTACTTCCTTGCACATACAGATATTTCACAGAGGCAAATGATATTTCTGCAAGGAGGGAGTCTCAATATAATCACACACTTCAGAACTTGATTACAGGCTAGGAGTTACAAAACTGCTAACACTATATATAAATGCACTCTCATGTATACACACTGCATGATCTTCTGCTGTTCTCTTTGCTATTGTTTTGTAACTAATATAAAAATGATCTCCAAACTTTGCATTTTAAGGATAGGTAAAATTTCTCTTTTGCAGGGAAGAAGGTAAAAAAGGAGAAGTAGGCCTAATGTATCTTGATGTTCTCTCTCATGATGGCCCGGGTGCCAGTATCTAACAGATCACACACTAGGACAAAAAGAAATTAATTACTGTGCATAAACCTAGTTCTTTTTATGACTCATTCATTCTCAGTGAGGATTTCCTTATGCCAACTGTTAAAACAGTACAGTCATTGCAATTTTGACAATTAATACAAATTCCAGAGCTCTGCTGCCGTCAGAAATGACAACACCCATCCAATGTTAAAACTTGAATATTTTTTTCCAATTGTCAAAAGATACAGCTATATTACATTTACTGCTTGATCCTGTGTTGTCTATTCATAAGAGTATTTTGTCTGCTTAATGACTTTGACACAGATGCCCTTGAGTTGAAACTGCTGCAATGTAAGGCCTTTCTTCAGGGTGACAGAGAGCAGGGAATCTCAAGTATGTCCTGTACAACTTTAGCAAGAGTTTGGATAGGTACTGTATAAATCTCCACCACCCCAAGTCACAGAACAGACGCATTTTCCTGCCTGCTCCCTAGTATGATGTCCCATTCCCTATTTGGCCCTCCCTGAACACAATTTGGAAAACTCTGCTTTAGGCTTGGTCCCATGATACAAGGAAGACATTCTGAATATTGCAAACCCTTTGTAAAATAGTTGTGCAGTGCATCAAGACCAAAAATGAAGAGCAGAAAGGAAAAATTGTGCTGCCACTGTGCCTGGTGGCAATTCCCTCCTTCCCACAAACAAGCCCAGGGACAACAGCACCTACAGAAAACCCATATAGCCTGTGATGGTTGAACTCATTTTAAAAAGAAAGAGATCCACAGTTTTACAGAAAAAAAAGCTCCTGATTTCGCCTTGCCATGGCAGTATCTGCTGTGGGTGTCTCAAAAGAGTTATCATATGGGTATTGTTCATCAGAGAGTCTCTGCCACTCCTGATAGAGAAGATGTGGCATCCATTGATAAATTTGTCTGTTTTCTCTTTGTAACGCTAATGTTCTTCTACCATTCTTTGTTTTTCTGCTTGCATGCCGTTTGC
Source organism: Pardalotus punctatus (assembly GCA_013400915.1). NCBI lineage: Eukaryota > Metazoa > Chordata > Aves > Passeriformes > Pardalotidae > Pardalotus > Pardalotus punctatus. Next base: position 58,618 of record VZTX01017506.1, on the reverse strand, counting down.
AGTGAAAATATTTAATGGAAAAGAGTTTGAAGACATGGAGGAGGAATCATGAAAGTAAACTGGAAATTATTTGTTACTCACAATTATTTTTTAGTACAAGATAACCACTTTGCATACCTTTACATTTCCCATTACTTTTCTCCTATCCTTAATTTATTACTATGTGCTTCAAAGACTGTAATTTACAAATTGCTGTCCGGCATTTTGTCTAGCACTGATGGATGACCACAAGGAAGGGAGCACAGACAATGAATTTATGAGATCCCAAGTTTTTAAGATTTTATGCTATTACTGTACAATTGTGAGATTTATAAGATTTCTTACTAATTTTGACAGTCTAGAGAGCAGCCTACAAAGCATCTACACATGTGATTTGTAATTTTATATAATTTACTATATTAATTAATTATCAATTTTATATTAATTAACTGTATATGGAGACTAAGAAATCCTCAAAATTATATACGAATAATGAAAATATTTTTCTGGAGGAGGTCAGATATTGTATCTGTCCCAGAAATTAGAGTGACTGAAAAACTCATACACAACAAGCATTGAAAGAGAGGAAGAAGAAAACAAAGAAAAATAGTAATGGAGATCTCTTACAGGTTAGAAAACACACTTCACCACTAAGAAATACCATTGTGATGCAGGGTACATCAGTCACCAAGAACACATTGCAAACTGAGCTGCCAAGGTTGCTGTTCTATGTTTTAGAAGGCTATTCACAACCCAGTTCATTTCGCTCACTGGCACAGGAGCATACTCCCCACAGGTTACTGAGGGTAGTAGACTGATGAAAAGCTTTTAATTAGATTTTTCCCTCAGAAACCATACTGTGGAATCTCACTCTAACATGCAGTGTTAATGCAGCCTTCCAATAATGTTGCTGGACAAAAATGTACAAATGTTCCCCTTTATTTTCATCTAAAATATCTCAAATAGTGCTCATGAGCATGGACACAGCTGAACATGGATGAAGATCTCTTGATCCTTCATTATGCAAATAAACCCACATCCCTCTCATTTTCTAAGCAGGAAGGATGGATGCAAAGGGAGAGTAAAAGCATTGAACCATTTTTTCAGTGCAGAGCATGGAGAAAGTCATAAGGAAATAGTACATTGGAATCAAGGCAAAGGGTTGAGCATGTCTGACTCCCCTGAAAAACTGCGTTTGAATCAGTGGGCCAAGAAACCCAAATGGGACAAAGGCCTCCAAAATACTACATTCCTACAGTTTTCATAACAGGCATTCAAGGACAGAAAAATAAAAAAACCATTTATGTCTTTCAGGGCTAGAACTTGGTCCTCAAAGGACTCAGTCTTGAAGTAGAAAGTCAGGAAAACAGGATTCCTGAATTCTGCCATTCACACAACTCTCTGATTTTTCTGTAGCCACTGTTTATTTTGGTAGAGAGCTCCCAAGAATCTTTAGGCTTTGAGAGGACATGAACTACAGCCAAACTTGTCAGATTCAGTTCTTACCACATCATGAGCAGCCATGGTAATGCCAAGTTCTGAGGATCATTTAAAGTTGAGCACTCATCTTGCTGAGGATGTATTTTATCTCTGCTGGTCCTGATTACCCAGATCTCACATGCCCTATTAAAAATAACTTTTCAGGACCACGATTTTGCTAGGACTGGAATATTACTGCAGAAACAACACTGTCCCAAATTGTCTATTTATTAGCGAGGCCAAAGAGAACACAATAGAAATGTAAAATCAGTGCTACCATAATTGTAATAATAAATAAAAGTAAATGAATTCCTTTCAAAGTGAGGAAAAAATATTTATAGAATGAAAGAAATTATAAACATCCCAACAAAATATGCAACCTGGCTGAAAACTACTAATGCTGTGTTGAAAGTTAAAATGCAACTGGCTCATTAATACGCAGTGAGTGGGGACTGACAGTCTCTTTCAGAGAGCAGTTCAGAAACTTCAGGAAGAGTTTCTTGCAAGGAGTCACATCTACATACAAATATTCTTCACTTAGCCATCCTTGAATGAAAACTAATCTGTAGGTCACTGAAACAAAAATGTTCACAAAGACATCAAACCCAAAAGACAAGCAGATCTTCCATGCGAGGAGACAGACCCCAGTTGAATGTCATATGGGTAACACAACTCTCTTTCCACCCTAGCTGATGAGAGACATCATCCCTGGCTGAATATCTCGTTTCCTTATTCCATTCCTACCTTATCCCAAAGTGTCTTTAATCAAGGCAGGGCTCTATTTTAAGGCTTATCTTCAACTGCTCCTTTCAGACCTAGCAGTGTCACAACTGGCACACACTTGTGAGGCAACACCTTTGCCGAGGGCGATGCCTTCTGAGCACAGCTCACCTGCACCCACAGCGGGACTTCTGAGTAAGGGATGATTAACACCTGTACAAACAGATAGGCTTCCACTTGAACATAACAGGGGCTTAAAGCAAACACGTAAGAGCAGTGACAATATCAGGGGAACCACCTGTATTAGTGCATGTCAGTTAGCATATTGCACAACCCTAAATCAGGGGAGATAACGCTTTGCCCAGGAACTCAATGAGATGTAAAGGTGTGGGATATTAATGTTGATTCATTACTTTGAAGGCAGAAAACAAATGTTCAGTATGCAAAGTGAGTCCCTGCCTTTCTGGCCTTGCATCACTTCCTTTGGCAGCAGTCTTTTTCCTCTTGTACACTTCGATATGGAGTAGCTCTGATTCAGATTGATTCCAACCCAGCTTTCTCAGAAAATCCAGTGTGTTTCTATTTGTTGTGAGCCTCAGTTGATTGACAGGCTTCTCTTTCCAGATACAGCTGGAATCCCAAGTGAAAAAAGTATCAAGATTGTCAGAAACAGAGCTGTGCAGATTATCCCACAGTAAAAAGAGCAAGTAATTTGGGTGACTGACTCATTTTTGGTCATCGTTTTAGTTCTGGCTCTGAGGACACCAGCGTGCTAGAGATGTCACCCTTACTGAGGGTGCAGTCTAATTTCTCAGTCCAGTCCCCACTATAGGATGTTCCATTTAGATCTCTGATTTTTTCCAGCAAAGTATCTGGTGTCTCAGGTTTTGCTTGACCACTTTCTCATCTCCTCTGAAAAAGTTAAAATGCCGTAATTTCAATCAGTTGCTAGGCTTGGAAATATTTGCTTTTGAGGTGACTACACATTTTGCATATGGCAACAAGAACAAATCCATCCTTCTACCTCTGCTTGAAAGGTTATATGTATAGTGTTCTTTGTAAAGGTGTAAAAAAGAAAGGTGTAATAATAAGACAGTAGAAATATTTCTAGTCAGAAGTCTCATTTTGTCCCTTACATGAGATGACAGTTTTGTATTTTTGTATACAGCTATATTTAATAATATACTTGCATTAATTTATAAAATCAGTTCAGAATAATTAATAATTCAGCATCCTCTTAGATGGGAAAAGCTGTAAAGAGGCTGTCAGGACAGCTTAAAAGGTAAGGTTTTGAGGAAAAAAAACCCCAAAACATTCAGAATGAAGGGGTTTGACTGTCCTTGAATCATATTTTCCTGTTTCCCTCCTCCTTCCTCCTAGACTGAGGTTCAACGATCTTATCTTAGCAATATCATTCATGTCCCCTCCTTCCTTCCTTCCTTCCTTCCTTCCTTCCTTCCTTCCTCCCTCCCTCCCTCCCTCTCTCTCTCTGGTCTGGCAGTGGTACCCCTCTATACATCACCTCATTATCTACAGGGACCATTGGGTTCAAGGTCACACTCAATAACCTGTTGTTTTTAGACAGGATCTTAGATCTACCTCTCTCTGAAGGGATTCTTGGTGGCACAAACAAGTTGATTATTGTATTGTTGAAGCCACTGCTTGCACTCTTCTCCTGGGCAAAGGTAAAAATGGTAGCAAATTTTACTTGAAGAAAATGTGTTCCTTTTGTGTTGGTTTTGGGAATACAGACCAGCTGCCAGGAACACCTAGCTCATATTGCTCTGAATTTGGAATGTGCAAAATAACATGCAATCCTGTGAAGCAAACCAGCAAATCTGAGAGTCTTTCAAAGGAGAAAAGGCTTTTCTTAAGCAGGAAATGCTCTTCAGCTTTAAGGAAAATAGGCCTACTTCACTGATATACTACAGCACATAAAAACTACTTAAGAGAAAATAAATATTTTAAAATGGCTTGTTTTCCCTGCCAAGTTATTATTTTCCAGATACTGCCATTAAAAATAACAGTTTCTGCTAATTTATTTCCAAAAATACTCCACTTATAGTTTGCAAAATGAGAAATTTTAGAAAGGAGATATCACTATAGGAAATTACATGCAACCTTCACAGGATGCAAAAGTGCTTTTGTATCCACAGCACCAAATCTGTAAAATATTCAAAGACTGTGGAAATGGGCTCATTATACTAACTGTGATAAATTTTGGGTCCTGTAAGCTGAAGCTTCTCTCTGAGAAAAATATGTACAATCGTTTCATTTAAGATGTTGGTTTTGTAAAGAGATAAATTCATCTTTGGGGTTTCTCCTACCACATGAAAAATTACGTAGTCACATGTGGCAAAGGGCTGATTTAGTATAAAGTAATTTTGCTGGTTCAAATTAGCTCAGAAAACTTTAAGTTTTAATTTGATATGAAAGGCTGCAGTAAAGATCAAGTATGGTCAATTCACACAATTCTGATTTTATGTTATATCAAGTATCATTAATGATGCATAAAGCTGATGAGCTCACTATATTGAGTAGCAGTTTTACAGAAATGCAGCTACATGCCCAAGGTTATTTGAATGATAACAGGACTACATCCAAAGGCACTGGATCAGGAAGAAAGGCTCACGAGTACTTCCAAAGTCATTGGCATTGTTCTTGTTTGATTGTGCGTCAACTGGACCTAACAACACACTGACATGAAAAGGTCTCTGCTTCCTGAGAAGGTAGTCCAGAATTTGTCATTCTTAAAACTGCATTTAGGTGTAGGTGTAAAAAAACACATCAGTGAGGTGTACCTGGCAAACACAGGATATGAGTCAATATTTTCTTCCTACGTAGTAATTACATGAAAGAGAGGGAAAAAAGAAAGAGTGGCAGAAAACAATGGAAATATATTCCCTTAAGCTTGGGTTTTCCCTTGGTCTGTAAACATTCCTACTAATCTCCTTCATCAACTAATTAGAAGAATCACAAAAAGGATTTTTGAGTATGATCACAGTAAATCAATCACCAGTGAAAGGACTATTTGTTGACTAATAATGACGTGTCTCCAAAGGCCATGGCTCAAAAGTTCTCCTTGTGGATGGACAGACTCATTCTGCTCAATTGCAAACCTACCTGAACAATTCTGTCTGTGGTTTGTATTTGTCTGGTCAGCCAAAATGCAGGCATGAAAGGGAAACAAAGCTGAACAATAAGTATATCGCAAGTTTTAGGAGCTACCAGCATTAATAATGCCATCAGCTTGAAAGACAGTCTTTCCAACAACAGTCACCAAAAGGTAAGGGTAACACTTCAGTGACTTTTTTTCTTTTTAATGGAGAACTGAAGGGCATTCTGTGCAATTCTAAAGTATTAATATTGATATCATATGTATTTGCATGTGGACATTACTGTTGTCTTTATGTGAGCATGTCTGGTAATGGGAATATTCAGGGCAGTGCTAGTAAATATTCTGGGATTATAGCCACTTTAGAGCAAACTGGTTTTCACTTGAACAAAATTTTATATATAGCATAGTATCTCTTTCAAATCTTCTATGACATGGGAAAACACACCTGTGAATTAATTTCTGACTACCCATTCATTTATATACTCTTCCAAGCCTTTTGTGGTAGTTTTTTCTAAACATGATACTAAGACCAGTCCACTCTCACTTTATCCTCATTTAACATCCAAGGTTACAGGACAATGGATCCTTATAAACTTTGAAGATATCAACTAAACAGCAGAGACTTGCAAAAAGCTAAGGTTCATGTGAAATTTGATATTGCTTGAGCAGATAGCAAATACCCTTGGTCGTGAATATTTTTTAAAGGGTGATAACGACTTCCTAGCCTTCCTCATGCCTTCCTCATTCCTCTGCCGTAAGATATAAGATCTAGTCCCTTTACTGCTTAAATCACACTTACACTCAGATGCCAGGATGCCATCCAGAAAACATCAGATTTGTAAGTACTTTCAAAGTGATTAAATATTCACCCCCTCCCTTTAGCTTAAAATGCACACTAGGAAGATTTCTTTCTTAGGTAGGATATTGGCTTTTGTCATCTAGTCCAGTTGTAGTTACCTTGTCACCTTATAAAAGGCTCCCAAGAATTAGAGAACTTTCTTCAGCGATATTCCATGATTTGGAGGTAATGTAATTCTTGTTAAAAATTAAAACAGGTGCTTTTAAGACACTGCTTACTGTTGTTGTCCATGTCTGATAAACCCAACTAAATTAAATATAATATAATTTAAATGTCTCACTTGTGCAAATAAACACCTGTGTGTGTTGTGAAGTGTGCTTCATGCTTGTTCAGCTTGAGCTCCACTTGCCTTCATGTCACCGATGGTGACTTTGTGCATGTACCGGCAGGGTCTTTTACCATTTTATTGCTAGCTTTGGAAATTACTCTGTTGCTTATGTTTGAAATAACACAAATTTGTACATTTAAACTCATTATGAATTCTTCGAATAATTTTTCTAAGAAGAATTAAAGCTCTGTATTAAGCATGAACATAGTTCTGTATCAGCTGTAGTAATCATATGTATGAAGCTGACACCTGCAGAAGTCCTTCCATGGACAAAGTCTGCTCAATAAAAGGGGAAAAAGCCACTTGGCTTTAAATGAAACTCCAAATAAACCAACATCAACAGTCCAGGAGAAACTAACTGCAACTCCTAAAGAATTAATAATTCACCCAAAAAGAAGCCAGTCTTTTTTTTTCTACATTAAGCAACACATGCAGTACAAAAATCTTCAGTCCAACAGTTGATTCTTTTTCTGGAGGAAAAAAAATATGAAAAAAAAAACCTGCAGGACTGTTAATGAGCCAATGTTAATTTTTATAAATTTTTACCTCTAAGTTTGGAACAAACTTTTTAGTACTTACAAAGGAAAACAATGTTGGAATATGCCACATGTTCTGAAAAGCATAACTTCACACCAATGTTTAGAGAAGCAACTAACTCTAAATATATCAAAGATTTTTTTTTCTACAAAAATAACTCAAGAGTGCAAATATTTTAAAAAGTTGCACAGCTGTTTTTAAACTCCAGTAAGCAAAACAGCAAAAGTTCTTTCTCTGCTAATGCAGTATTTTTATTTTGAGCTGTGTTACAACCTGATTTATCAGTTCAGCAAACAGTATTTTTCAAAATACTTCAGGTAATTTGAAAAACACTCTTATTCAACATCTTAGATGTCAGTAACTTAATTACAGTAAGTGGTACTACTACAGACCTCTGCAAACCTTTGAAATGCAGGAGACTATCTCATTCCTTTATTAAGCCTGAGGTCGTACAATTGGTTGTACCGTGTCTGCACAATAGATCTAGGAATACCTAATGCTAGCTTTTCTTGGCTTTTTATAATGGATGCACAAATGTGTCACCTGATCTCATCTGTCAGGCTTTACCAGTGAAATGTCAGACAGGTTGGGTCACTTCTTATACTCTAGATAGTAGTAATTAGGAAACCAGTAGAGATTAAACAAAACATATATATTGTGACTCCACATGGTCTATAGTCATCTCTAATCTTAAGGGGACTTTTCTTATGATAGTCATGTACATAACAACAGCACATCGATGCAATAAGTGTTAAATCAGTTGAAACAGGGACACCTTGTTACTCTTCATGTCTTTAAAAACACCCTGCAGATGCCTTGCTTGCACTTAAATAAATGTAATCTTACAGAATGGGCAGATGTTAGAAACAGGTGGAAGCCTAGTGAATTAATAATAATAATTCTATAAAATATGTAGAAATCACAGCAGATATCTGCAATGGAAAGCCACAATAGTAGCAGCTCACAGCAGGCTTAAAAGTGGAACTGAGCAATATATGTTAACTGCACCATACAGATTTTTAAAATTGCCTGTATATATTAGTGGAAGACCTTTTAGAACACTTTTTTTGTTTAGTAGTCCAGGTGCTCAACCCTAGGGTAACTCACTGTGGTAATTGCTGTTTCAGCATGTGTGTCAATCATTCTGCAGCTGAACCTGGAAGAAAAACCCCCTTGTCTCCTACAGCCCCACCAAGAACGTGGTACTTTCCAAATTTCTGCCAAAGGCAGAATCTTAAAATATTAATAGCAAGAACAATCTACCTTGAGTACACCACTACCTCTGAAGTGTTTTTCTCCTGCTGCAGGGTGAAAGGAGAAGTACCCATACCAAGATTATTGTCTAGCTAGCACGAAGAGGCATGCGAAAGGGAAATGAATAAAACACAAAAGAAAGAAAAGCAGGGGGAGCTGAATTTTGCCTTGCAGCCATACAGTTAAAACCAGATGGGACTTTCATTAGAAGCATCTTGACAAAGCGTACTAGTACATTCAAGAGCCAACTACAAGAGAAATCTTGCTTCCTCCACTGCTAAAGCTAGAAAATGTTACATTACTTGCAGGCAATTGGTAGCTTAATCCAGGGCTTGCTGATAAGAGTAAGAAAAAACAAAGCAGGGCCTTATGTAACAGTACAAATATCTAAGAATTTAAAAAATATTCCAGATGCTATGACATTTGTGCAACTGACAATACAAACTGCAGTTTAATCATAGAATTTAACTGGGCTCCACCACACGAATTCAGGTGTAGCCTGTGGTCAGTGTTAAGAGGAGCCAGAAGCGAAGGGCATCTTAGCGCCTGTTTACGATTAAGAGTCTCCTAGTTAGCAATGTCTTCACTGATGTATTTTGATAGAAGCTTATCACTCACTGATGAGTCCAGCTCCACACCTGTTCAAATGCTTTTTATCAAGTTCCTGACATAAAAACCAATGTTTTTAAAATATTTCTGAAAAACACTTATATGATAAAATACTAGTTTTGTTATCTTAGCCATTTAGAGCAAAACAACACCGTGTTTTGGGAGGGCAGAGGAATGATAAATTTTAGTAATCTAGTACACTGAACTGTACTACTTTACCTGTTAAACATGCTTTCAGTCAGATGTTCATAAAAGCAAGCCTTTGGAATGCCACTTCTGTACAGAAAAGAAGGACTTCCAAATGTACTAAAATACTTGCAAACTCAGAAAAGGTTGCCACATAATAGATGACTTTCCATGCTTTTTTCCAAGTGAACAAGACCCGGTTAGGGGACTGATTTTGAAAAAAACCCACTGGATTTTTCCTCAAATAAAAAGTGAGCATATCTCAGATGAAGCCCTTTCTTCAGAAGATTGAACGGCCAGATATCTGGTCTAGGCTTTCTGAGGAAATAACAGGATTACAACTCCATGTTAATGGTGAAAAACTCCCCAAGTACAGATTAATTTTTAATTAATACCTGGTAGCAAGTATTCTCTTTAGAAGAACTGTAAAAGCACTGACAACGCATTGCTCCCTATTCTGTTTCCTCTGAAGCTCAAAATAACTAAAAGACTTGGGAGAGGGACTTTCTACACAAGACCTCTCAGGTATAATCACCAAGGCATCCATAAATCAGTTTCTGCCTTACACATTAAAGTGAGTTAAAGCACAGTATGCGGTTAGAGGAAGTTTTCACATCAGTTTGTGATTACTGTAAGGTCCTTTCTGTGTTCAGAGAGGTGCTAGAGAATGTTGTTGTAAATAAAAGTAAACATGCATCCAACTAAAATAAGGAGTAAATAAAAATGAAAGCGCCAAACAACTAATAAAATTTAATATGATTTTCAGGGCAATCTAGGTGATTTAGACAATCTACCCTTAATGAAAAAGATAACACTTAATGCTTTCACTATTTTCAGCTCAAGTGTGTCTGAACAGCTTTGAAAATCTCTGTGTACTGTATTCTGAAAAACCCTACTGAACCCTTTTGTTAGGTGCTGCATAAAGGATTTTACTGCTGAGAATAATAATAAAGAGTGAAAGCTCAACCAAACAGCAAAGACAGGCTTACGACTGATTCATTAATATCCGTCTACAATATAGGGTTTGTATCATTTCTACAGGACATACCTATGATATGGAACTGACTCAGTGAAACTCACAATGTTCATTGACATGCAGGGTAAATTCTAATCAGAAGTAAAAGAAATGTGTAACACAGGATTGCTGATCTCAACTCATACTGTGATAAAGTTGACTTATTTGACATCCTTGGATTCATTAAATAGAGACAAAAAAGTGTCTGAGAGATTCTGCATGTATAGATGGTTTTATGAAAGGTATTTATTTTATTTTAAATTCATCCTGTTTGACCTTGTAAACATTAAGCATCTCCTGTTTGCCCTATACCTCCTTTTGTCCTTCCAAAACTGTTAAAGATTGAATTTATCCAACATCCAGGCAAAAAGCAGTTAATATCTTTCAGCATTGGAAACCATTTCATGGATTGTGTGATGAAAGCTTTCCCCAGGTATACATAATAAGCTGTTAATAACTGAGACACAGGGATAAGGACTGCAGCTCTCTGGAGTATATTTTTCTTTTCAAGTGGTCGTTAAAATGTTTGCATTTCCACCAAGACCCACAAATGCCAGCTCATAAGAAAAATACTTGGAAATAAGAGAACAACTCCATTAAACTGTGGACCTGATCCTAATTTAGAAATCTGTTGGATTTCATTAAACTTTACAGAAAAATAACTGCAAATAAAGACTGCTGTATTGAAGCTCCCCAAGGCAAACCCTTCACTTGGACATATTCACACAGCTGAATCAAGTGGCATAACAAACCATCCAAACTGAAACAAGTCTCTCAGAGAAATTAATAAAAGGATTAAACTTGCATCAATAATAATTCCTTTATTGTATCACTTGTATTAGTAAGGAAATACATTATTATTTCATGGGTGGAAAGAAGATCATCCACCTCCTTCAAGTGATTTAAAATCACAGAAAAATGGTCGCTACAACACTTAAAATACATAGACAATAATTTTATAATTTTAATGAAAATATTCCTTATCATGCATTGACAGCTCAAAAAATCCCTATGAATAAGTAATTACAGGGTGAGGATGCAGGACTTGATCTGCTTCTCCAATGCAGAAATCTTTCAGACATTCTTCATAACATCCTTAAAACATTTTCTATGGGATATGATATTAACAGTAACCTTAAATCTCAGATAAACTTACCTCTAGAGAAAGCTGGAAATGCCCAAACTGATAGCAAGTTATCAAATGTAAAATGTTAATTATTGTGGAAGGCAAACACATCAACATATGCAGATAAATATTATAATTAAATAAATTAAATATTATTAAATATTTAATTAGAATCTTTTAGAAGATTCTAAGCATAAACTTAATATATTCAAATAATCATGAATAACCAGCCTTTTCTCATAGGTCCTATAAATGAAAGAGTGATCATATTCTTCAACAGAATTTAAAGGACTTTGAACCACATTTGTTACCCAAAAGAGCAAAAAAGTCTGGGTCATAAAAGAAAAAATAGCAGCAACTTAGGGAGCAGCACCTTAGCAGCAGCATAGCAAGGACCATGCCATGATATCAGTAATAAGAAAGCTTGTGATGTACCTCATAGACAATGCAAACCTGCAAAGATAAGTATTTGTATCACTCTCTCTACAAAACGCAGAAGTGAAGACTTAAGGTACAAGAGAGGATCTGTGTGCCCGCTAATTGTCACATTTTATAGAAGATAAGAGTCAAAATGAGAGTGGGGACAACTGACACTGGAATAACTACTACATATGTATTTAAAATATTCCACAGGAAAGCCTATTCTGCAGAAGCATAGAACACTTTGTGCCTGAAAGTTCAGCATTACCAGAAGAAAGACAATGAACTTTTTTATTAGTTAACCATCAGAAAGAAATGAGTACAAAGAGCAGAAAAAACAATAAATAAGAACTCCATTCCTCCACACAGAGGATTGCAAGAGCAGAACCATACTGTTAAGAGCACAAACCATGCAGGCTGTCCCCAGCTGAAGTCACCTAGAGGACTTGGCTGCCTGTGCTGTTTGGAAGCGCGAGTAACAGCTTGTCTGTGCAGGAGCCTATTACAGAATAAAGCAGTGCACTCTCCACACACATGGAATTGTTCCCCTACCAATTTACTCCATACTGGGGCCCAGTAAGGTTTAGCTCAGCACAACATTACAGTGGGCTTACAATAGGAAACTGATGGGTGCCCCCGTGGATAGCTAGTGGGGAAAAGCTATTCCACAGAAGGTCACAACCAGAATCCTGACCTTGTTTAGTCTAATTTGCAATCTCCAAGGAAAAAACTGAAGAAGCCAGCTGCCTTTCTGACACACACTGTATCTGCTGATGAATGAAAAATCCTCTTCAGCTCCAGACTGCTCTGCTTCACTCCTTTCTCTTTCTCGGCTTTGCACTCCAAAACCTGTTAAAACTTATTTATGTGCCTTATGATTGCATAAGGAGAAAAATGTTAGGAGTTTTTTACCCCTGGTTTTGAAAGAAATAGTCTCTGACCTTTGTCCAACTGCTTACAGAGGTTCATAAGCAGACAGCAGGCATGGTAGAAAAAAGCCAGAGCCAGAGGAACCAGAGGTGTGCCCATTATGTCTTTCAGGATCACTCTTAATGAGAATAATTGCAGACAATAAAACGTTTTCACCACTTTTTCTCCTCTTCCATCAACGACTCTTCAAATTGCAGGAATGCCTAGAAAACATGGAGAGCAACCAAAGTAACATTACTCGTCTGTAAGTCTACAAAACTACAAAACTACCTTTTTTTGTTACCTTCTGCTTTATATGTGAAGCTGTAAGTCTTGAAATATGTGAAGAAATAAATAGTCAAAATTCAGTATCAGGCATCAGCTATTTATTGTAACTCCTGATGTCACTCACAAATACACCCAGAATGTGCTTATCACAGCGTGTTACTAATACAGTACAATAAATTGTGAATGAATTAATTTATTTATTTTCTCTAACTGGTAACTGAGCATACCTTAAGTGGTATCAATAGTAGAAAATGATGTTTGTTTTCCATTTTGATCACAAAGGAGACCATAGTATGCCTTCAAGATAAAACTGAGCAAATATATGTACAATTGAAAGTTTCCAGTGGGATTTTAAGATAAGGACAAGACACTCAGAAGGAGGCATTCCTGGGTATTTATTCATTCCAACTAAAAGAGGATTATAGAGATCATGAATGAAGGAAACATTTTTTATTATTAGTATCAGAGCTAGTGGCTGGTTAAAAATGCAAAGAAGTTAGGTAAGACAGAAAAATCAGGTTATTGCAAATAGAGAACCTGTCACAAGAATGATGAACAATTAATGAGGTAATGTGAAGTGCACATTGTACATAAATATTAGCTTTTGTGCTTTCAGATAATACTTCTGGCTTCTTTTTTTTAAAGAATTTAATATACATTTTACAGTTTTTCTTATGAAACAAATCAATGTTCTCTTTCACAGAGACTTTTCTATGTAATTAATTCTAAAGAAACCCAGGGGTTTTTGTTACACACATCTATATATGTATACATACAGAAGTATGTTACGAAAGTTAAACAATTCTCAAGATTAATCTGTGTCTCTAATTGTTCCTGAACACTTACTAAAACAAGAATGGAAAGTAAAGCTACAATAGTCCTCAAAAAAAATTTCTTACTACTTTAATTCTGCTTGTTAAAGAGAAATATGAGACTTGACAAGGTCTCCTTTCATCTGTTTTTAAATTAAAGGTGGTCAGTGGGGACAAATACATCAAATGCTGTCAGACTCCAGTGTTTTCTAAAGGTTCACACATTTACTGCAGCTAGAACAAAATATGAGCATCTTAACCAAGGATCTTTCAGTTTCTAAAGATGTGACACATTGGGTAAGGAACAAGCCACCAGATGCCCCCATTTTTCCAATATTTACAAGTAAAAATTATTCAAAAAGGAAAGGGTATGTTCACCACAATATGTGGCATTTATATCTATCATATCCCAATGATCTGTGAAGTCCAGCTACTAAATTCTCATAGGTACTATGAAACAAAGGTCAAACAAAATATTTTATGGCTTATAAAATGCTTACCTAAGTGTCTACAATATACTCACATTTAAGATAGATGTCAACTACTATTGAATTATTTTATTTATTATAGCTTTAGAATGACACACACTTTTGTATCAGTCCTGGGCCACTGTTTGAAACAGGTCCTGAAAGCAAGCTGGCTGATGATTGTGCACCAGACCTTCATCAAGCAGGTACCTTTGCAGTGGACTGCACAGTAAATGTATTTTTTCATTTCTTCCATAATGAAGTTGAGAATCCAATATAATGTTGTATAATGACAACAAGAAGTCCCAAAAGAGTTTTTCAGAATAAAGCAATACCTCAACAAATTGATCTCAGGTTTCATTGGGACTACAGGTTAAGAAAGACGATACATTTCACCTAAGTGTCAGTGATGCCAGGACAATTCTCCAATGACAAGTGTTTCTGCTCTCCTCAGGCCCCTACAATGCTTCAAAACCCAAACCAAAATCACCCAAAGGATAGGATGTGCTCATGTGGCACATTAACAATTATTTCTACCACCAAACTTGGGAGTGGTTACAATCCTACAGTTGTAATCTCTCCATTCAGTGATACAACTCTATAACTGTTTGTTTTGGCACTCACCTGTTGAAGCCACATTGATAATGAAAAACTGAATTACTTGCTCCCATAATGGGTGTGTGCGTCATGAGACCAGTAGATTCCTCTCAAAAGAGATTGCAAAATACAATTTTCTGTCTTTTAGAGTCATGTGGAAGACTATGAGAAAGTGGTGGAATTTTTGATGAGTTTCACCGTAAAATTTAAATCCTGTAGGTTGCATTAGTATCAAAATTCTACTTGACATGTGTTACCAATACAGAAAAAGTAGCTCTTTCAAAAGGTATAAAGGTGGCATTTTCAGGAGCATTTAGCTAATTCGAGGCTATTCTACAAAAAATTACACTTCAGTCTGTCAGAGGGAGCAAGCTAACCAGTCAGCTCAATAGTATAATTAGTCCTTGACATTAGACACTAAGTCAGGTCTCAGAAGAACATTATGCCATTTACTGCTGTTACCTCCAGCTAACTGGTTCCATCTCTCAGCATGATGTCCAAAAGCTTCCACAGACATAGCTCTACATGTGCCTGGTTCTGAAAATTCCTCATTCAGTGCCACATGGACGATCTTTGCAACTTGCTTTAATGCAGTTTCAGCATCTCCACATTCTGCAAAGGAGACCAAGAACAGTTTTGCTGGACAGTGTTTTTGCATCCACATCCCTTAAAATATTTGCATACCAGTGGAAGTGGTAACATGAAACTCAGCAGACTGCAAACCCTCCACTCCAACAGCTGAGTAAATATTTGTGCAGTAGCTGCAACTTTGCCAGCAACATCTGCTTCAATAGCTTAACTCAGGTGTGTCCGTAGGAGTGACCACAGCGTAAACACGCCCACCAGCCCTTCTAAAAAGTCCACTTTAACTGAACTAAGCGACAAGCTCAATCAAGCTCGAACCAAATTGCACACTGATGCGTAAGACAAGCGTGTTTATTATAAGCTAGGCAGCTCTCTTAAGGATGCTGGTTCCAACTGCGTTCTGCACATAAAGTTCATGCGCTGCCTTTCTCTTTTAGTCTTTTAAAAACAGAGACCTTGCTCATTAAGGCAATACTCTTGCAACTGCTACTGGCAGTTTTTCAGATATCTGCTTCCTTTAAGAATTTACAGAATAATCTAAACAGATACACCTGTATTGTCCTATAAATGCAGTTCTCCTTTCCTAAAAAAATTATATCACTGAAATAAAAAATTTTCATTCACATACAAGGGTGAAAGCTTCCCCACTATAATAAAGAAAAAGCCCATCACTTATTCTGGTCATTTATATTACCTTACTTTTACATTTTCTTAAGGACTCTCTTCCAAAAAATACATATATGTATGACTAGCTACATGTAAGTGTGCAGTCCAGTTAAATGAAATGTCTGTTAAGACAATACAATTTTGAGATATATTATCCATAAAAAGAACCCTTGAATATCATGAATAGACATAGCAGCACTCCTTCTGTTCTTGCACATCCAGATACAGAATATTACTAAGGCATTTAAAAAGAAAAAGTCAGTTTATATGAAAGAATTCCTTCCATGTCTACTTCTGTCATTAGTGATTTACTGTAGCCATACTGCAGAATCTCATGCCACCTTGTATTTCAAAAGCCTTTCTGGGTTAGGCAGCTCTGTCCCTTACAATGCATAGTTATAAAAAGATTCTGGGCTAATACTCTAGGCCGTTTTGCAATAATGTCTCTCATTTAAAGTCCCATTTTAGAATTTAAATGTATATCTGAAGTGCTGCAGGGCAAGAAAACCCACAATATTTGGCAAAATCCTAACTCTCCAAAAAGAGAGAGTAAATGCATAAAAATGTATCAGAACTAGTAGAGGTCTACTGCTCCAGATGCCAAACAAAGATTTTAGGACAAGAACCACAAGCAGAAGGAAGAAGAGGGAATAAATCTGGCTTCTGTTCCATGAAATTAAATAAAAAAATATGAACTTGCTTTCTAATTTCTTGCTTTCTCAAGCATCATACTTTCCATATTGTGTCCCTATTTAAAGGTTAGGAAGTAAAAACAAGAAGAATAAATTATTCTGATTCAGTGACTTTGTGTGGCTTTCAGAAGGTACCTCCTCATATGGATGTCAAACAGAGTTGTCCAACTTTTGAAGTAGCAGCAGGGTCTCATCTAATGTTTGTTCTGTTATGCACAGCCAATTTTAATAAATATGCCAGCAGGAAGCCTATGAGTAAACACAAGTGACTAGCAAAGCTGATTGAGTGTCACCATGGCTGAAGTTTTTGAGGTTACTTCAGGTGTAAATATGGTTGTGGGGCTGATTCTGGCAGCTTGGGCTTCCACACCCGCACAACAAACTGCAATGTGAGCTTCCTCAGCCTCTGCAAGAAATCTCAGGTCTGCTGAACAGCCCTTAAACTGTACCCAGATGTGTTTTCTCCTGTTTCTGCACAAACAGAACACTAATGGTTGGAGACATCTGTTGTGACACCCTGCTCAAAGCAGGGCCACCTGAGATCATAATTTGTGACCAGGAATCATGAGCAAATCTGAGGAACTCTTCAGAAACAATAATAAAATTTTTAAACCCCCAATTCCAATTACCCAAATTAAAATTCAGTCTATGAACCTGCAACCTCATTTCAGTCAGTAGCACTCAAAAGGTTTCATTAGAGATACATGAATTTTTATTATAAATACATGAGATAAGGTAGAAAACAATCACAAAAATTCACAGCTATAAGAAGAAAACTTCAAAGGGGGTAAAGAAAAGAAATAGAAATTCTACCTCAAAAATACAGTCCTAACTGCCCTGGGTTTAGTGGGGTTTTTGGGTTTGTGTTTTGGGGATTTTTGTTTGGTTTTGTGTGTGTGTGTGTGTTGGGTTTAGTGGTTTTTCGGTTTCTTTGTTTGGTTGGGTTTTTTTGTTTTTTTGGGGGGGGTTGTTTTGTTTTGTTTTGCTGCGTGTTTTTTGGGGGATTTTTTGGTGTGTGGTTGGTTTCTTTGGGTTTTTATTTTCTTGGGGTTTTTTGTATTTTGGCTTGTTGTTGTTGTTGTTGGTTTGCTTTGCTTTGCTTTGTTTTGTTTTTTTTAAATACCTGTTTGCTACAACAATAATACATCAGGTCAAAAGTATTCTGAATGAGATGAGACAGTCTGAGCTCTCAAACAGTAACAACACTTTGTAGAAAAACTAAAGGAATAATTCTAAAGCAGTGCAAATGAGGTAAAGAGATCTGACACAACACTCCCTGCCTGAAGAAAATTATTCTACCATATTTTAAACTGTCAGCATTTTATTCTGTGTAGCTTTGAGAGCTTTGCCTCCATGACCCTTTGCAGTGCCGCTAAATCAACAGCAGAAACTACGTATACATATACTTAATACATATTATGTAACGTACTCATACATATTATATAATTTACAGACATATGGAGGTGCTCTTGAGACTAACCCTGTTCATTCACAGACACCACATCTTGACACTGACTAAAAAAGGATCTGCTCAGATGTCATAGTGTGAGGTGCTCACGCTATTTTTCTTCTTTTCATTCTTATAGACCAGCCTGTCAATAGTTTGAAGTGAATATAATTTTCTCAGTCAAACAAGTTATTTATCCTTTTCTTGTTTCTTTATGCAATGTTCACAATACACAAGATAGTAAGTTGTTTCAAAATAAAGAAGATATGACTTTTGTTTTTTAAAAAAAAACATAAACAAGCTATTCAGGAAAATACAGTACAAACACATAGAAAGTTTTCTTACTTTAATTTCTCCCTGACAGAATTTACCTAAGAACAGATGTCTAGAGGCTGAATAGTTCATTATTGACATACAGGCCTGGAACATCACAGAACCTCTGTGTTTTCTTCATGTAGGGCCAAGAAAAGATGCCTCAGTCATTTGGAAATTACCACTCCTTAATCATTTATCAACATCAATTAAAAAAAAATCGTGTGGGGAAAAAGGGCAGCTTAACAGTCACTGAAATTACAAATTGACTCATAGTCATTAATTACTTCCAGAAAGCCTAATCCACATTGAATTAAATTCAACTCATGTATTGGCTTCGCATCATGATGATAGCACACAGTAAAATACCCCTCTCTCCAACACCTAGAGGAACTGTGTATTAAAAACATTTTCTGGCTATTGTGAAATTATTTGCCTCTTACAGTGTGTTGCTCTCCAAAAAGTGTGGTTTAGCTGCTCCTCAGAGGCTTCAAGGAGAATTTCTGATTAGAAACCTCTTGTATCTCAACATGTTTTATCAGATGCAATAACTGTATTAAATGTATAGAGCTTAAATTAAACTTTCCAAAGCAGCCTTATAAATCGAAAGTGCAAATGCATAATAAATATATAAGATAGATAAATTTTGCACATTCTAACTGCATACAAAATGAGGATTTTGGTTATTGTAGTAACCGGACTTCAAATCTCTGTCTCTGTACGAATTTACTTTAGCCATCGAGAGCAAATAGCAATTTCTAAATACATTCTCATCAGATGCTTGCAGTTTGCACAACCTTCCTACATAACAGTAAAACACCTTATCCTCACTAGGAATGACTGGTACCTGACCAGACAGAGAAAATACTTATCAAAATATGAGAGTTAAATTGATGTCTTAAAGGAAGAGTTTCAAGGAAACAGATGTAAACTTAAAAACAATTAGGTAGAACTAAACAAGTACTTAATGGAAAGTTTAGGGATGAAAAAGTTACCACTCCAAATCTACCAGAGATAACTAGAGAAGAGATAGCTCAGACTGAAAAAGGACATCACTAGACTGAAAAAGGACAACACTAGAAGAACACAACTGTTACTCCAACACAACAGAAAGGCAACAATTTTTTTCTTCCAATGCTGCAAAGTATCTTGCCTGCTTCTGCACAACCCACAAAGTGCAGAGGTTGATGCAACCCCATCTTTGTGTTTCTTTGCATGGATGCCTTCTCTCATTGCTGCCTTGAGGGCAGAGCAGAGAGGGAAGGGACAAACCCTGACAGCTGTACAGACCCTGGGGATTCCCAAAAGGAAGCACCCTTACACACATGGGCAACAATTTCCCAGTTCCAACAGCCATGCCATCATTCTTCTCCCTTCTTTCTACAACATGCGGATCCCATACAAGACAAGATCCATCATTCCAGCAGATCAATAGCAGCTGTGGTGTAAAGCCTGGCTGTCTTCATTTGTTTCTGATTTCACTGCTTCCTGTAACACCATCTGCATTAAGCACCCAAGGAGAGCCAGACAAAATGTCCAAAGAACAATGAACAGTTTTTAGCCTATCAGACATTCGCTGTGTAGGTACGGAGGGAGAACAAGACCAATAAAGCGCAAGATACCATGCTCAGACCTTTACAAGCAGACAAAGCCTAACATAAGCAAAGATGGTAAATTTGCTCTGTAACTGATTTGGTTGAAGAAACAGGTGAATCTTGCGTTATATCCTTCTAGGATACCTTTTCCTGATTAAATATGAACAGAAGTTACCAAATCAGTGGTGCTGACAGGCTGATGAAACCTATGTAGTTAAACCAAGTGACTTGGCTGCAAGTCTAGCAATCGTTTTTTCTCAAATCAGAAAATGCCTGTATTACAGTTTTCCTGTCACCAATAGGGTTCTTCTGAAACTGCCTATGTGTGTCTGTAACCCACACAGCGTTGTCGCTCAAGTAAGGGGCACTGTTTCTAACCTTCAGTTTCATTTCCATACAATACCAAAAGTCACTGACCTATCAGTGTTACCCAGCTGTTTCTTTTATCCTCTTGCCCATCTTCAGTGGTCATTCAGTGCAGATACAAGTGCACAGCAGCTGTGAAAGCCACACCCTGACTCACCCCACCACAAAACTTCTGTCCCTTTAGACAGCACGGCTCTTGGGATCTCTCTTTTAATGTAGAAAACAGAAGAGGCATTTTTATGACACTATATGTCCTCACAGAAAGTACCTATGTTATCTGATTCTAAGCTTCCTCACCAGCAAAATGAGTCCATACTTAATGTCAATTATCTAGCGCTTTGCAGGTGAAAACTACTGCAGCTAATGCATGTGTCCCTTCTGATTTCTACCTTCACACTCAGGGCACTGGAGCTTACAGCAACTTAATTTTTCAAAACCGCAGAAAACTGATACCATAATTTTGCAGAGACATGGATAATGAAGACTGATGTGGATGGATTTGTCTGATTATCAGCCCAGTAGTTCATTTTGATAACTATTCATGTCAAGTCCATATGAACAGATATTTACCAACATATACATGTATATATTTTTCTTTCATGTTATCTTTCATGCACCTTTCTTCCATGATAAAATGTGCTGTAACTTATATATCTGTTCTACAAGCAAAGGACAAAATATTTATCAAAATATGGTTGGGAAAGAAAAGAGCACAGAAATGGAGCTTTTAATAATTAAGTAAGCTTGTGGAAAGGGTAACCCACAAGTTGCTCACTGAAGTGTGTAAGGAAGCTAATACATATTCTAGTCTTGGTTTGTGGGAGAATTTCCTATGTAGTGGTCAACCTCAAACACACTGTTACTAAATTTGACACATCTGCAGTGGCTCAAATGCTTCTGTAGGAGCACAATAAAGTATATTCTTATGAGGGGTTTAAACTCTTAAGAGGAATCAGCTAGTACTTGTGAAGTCAAAACTCCTACTTTTGACCTCACTGAAGTTCTTCACCTTTTAATGTAAAGCAGAGTAAACCAAATGAATACTAAATGCTGCAACATTTTGAAGAGGCAGAATTCTAGAATCATCAGGTTGTTAATTAACTCTGGAGAGTTTTCTTTGAGGTTTTTACTTTCTGCATGAAGGAAATACCTTCATTTTGAGAAACTTCTGTTATTTTATCCATGTGGATTTCTAGGTCTTGTTATACTTTAAAGCACTAGAAATTGTCTCTGTTCAAGCCATCCAGTAAAAAGAAAGGAAAAGACATTTCATGTCTTTTGCTATTCAAAATTTGGTAGTCAGGTCAAATGGTGCTTAGCTGCTGACAGGAGAACTGTCTTACACACACTTGAAGAGGGGCAGAAGAGCAGCAGCAAACTGTTCTTCATTAGTAAGCTAATGTGAAGCTGTCAGAGGCACGTCGGTGTTACTGAAACCTGTAAGAGATCACCTACCACTCTGCCGGCCGGCAGGAGATGCAGTTCAATTCTCATTGTTTCAATATTTTAACTGATACAATTAACCAACTGGTCATTGAGAGGTAGCTGAGATCTGCTATTCATGCCTTTGTCTTACAGGCAAATAAATTAATTTCACAAACAACGAAAAAATATTTCTTTTACCTAGAAATGAAAGACCATTGAGCATCAAAGAGCCACAGCCAAGCAAATATTCTACCAAAACAGCCTGTACAGGGTTAAGCAGCACTTTCATTGTCTCTGCACGCATCTTCTGTTTTTCCTAATAAAAGCTGTAAGTGTGCAAGTTACTCTCTTTCTCTTGACTTCACTTTTTTTTAAGACATTTGAAGACTCTGTGGTCTGTGTGAAGGTAGTGGAGAAGTGAGGTGTGTTGGAGCAAAGGCATAGGGAAGCTGGCAGGATATCTCATGCTATTTCTTATCACTCAAAATCACCTACAATTGCTTCAAACTGGACTAACGTTGCCACAGAACTTGGGGTTTCTCATGTAGATTTGCGATTCTTCATTTTATTAATGTTCTATCTACACCACACTTTTTATCACTTACTACTCTTCCCAATAAACAGAAAAAAAAGGGAGATAAAAGAAAAAGATTAATTCCCATAAAACCGGAATTCTACACATACAGACTCCTACACCTTTTTGCTAACCCAAGGCTTTTAAAAATCTTAAGCCGTTTTTAATTTCCCCCTCCGAATCAAGGAGTTAAGTTAAAAAAGCTCATACCAGATTAAAGAAACACTGTGTTTTCGTTATGAAGAAAAGTTCTTAGTAATTTTGTGTTCCAGGTATTACTGCTATTAAAATATAGCAGTGCAGCTGGCTCGAAAAGTTGTAGGATTTTCAGATCAAAAGAAGACAGATGCTCTTGAAAAACAGAAGTAAAACTCTAAACCAATGTGAATTTTTTATTCTCAGATAAAACTAAAGAATTGTTCCAGACAAACAGATAATTTTAAGGAAAATATAATATAATCATTATATAATCTATTTTTAATACAATATATAAATGAATACTGTCTTTTCTATCAAGTTTTAAGGGAAAGTCAGTCCTGACTGTATGGGATAAAACTGGAAGAGATAGCAGTATCATGGCACTGCTGAACTATTAAAAAGCTTTTGTATTGTTCTGGACTGCTTTCTCTCTTTCAAGGAAGGCATAAAAAATCAGAGTAAAAGTTCATTTTGTATAGTATGTTAGTAAAATAACTACTTTCACATTGCCAGAAAAATTATTGAAGAAATTTTTCTACCTCCTTTATGTTTGCGTTGCTCATGGTATAACAACTAGAATATACTAATTTTGAGTGAGGTCCTTATCTCTACTCTCACATTGCAAAGTTGATGGGAAGAGCCAGAACTGTGTAAAACTCCCTGCCTGAGAAGAACAGGTCAGCATACACTCAGCAAACCCAGAGCCTGGAATTTATATTTTAGATCTTTGACTTTCAACAGAATAAGGCAGAAGGAACTATGTGCAGTGTTTCAAGCCGTACAACGTATACCAAGATAAAAGCTTCTGCCAGTGGATTTGCAGGTGTTTCTAAAAATAATGTGGTTTGGACAATTATATCTTTAAGCATTAGGTGGACGTACATGCCATTCAGTTTATTGACATTTCTTGAAGTCACATTCAGGTTTTCAGCACAGGAAGAGTTATCCTTTTAGTATATTCATAGAATCACAGGATGTAAAGGGGTTGGAATGGAGCTTAGAGATCATCTGCTCCCAACTTCCCCTGCCGTAGGCAGTCACATCTCCCACTAGACCTGGTTGCTCAAGGCCTTATCCAACCTGGCCTTGAACAATGCCAGATTTGGGGCTTCCAGAACCTCCCTGGGCAACCCATTCAGGTGTCTCTCCACCTCACAGTAAAAAATTTCTTCCTAATTGCTTCCCCTCTTTCAATTTCTTTTGCTCTTTCCCATTTCATCTACAGTTTTAAGTAGTCTGAAACCTCTCATGTTTGGCCAGATAGGGAGAATGACTCAACAGAACTGAGTGTAGTTTTAGTTTGGGGTTTCATATAAGATATATCTTAAAATTATTAGAAAGGTGAGAAAGCTGTGCTGTCATGAGCCTCTGAAACAAACCCTGAAAAAAAGTAAGATAAGCACTTCTGATCAACTGAAATATCAGAATAACTATTAAAAAATCAGCTGATGATCTTCAAAGTGCTTTATAATCTCTAACACATCACATATCATGTGAATCAACAAGCAGATAAGGTTCCAACTTTACCACAGGGTAAGGATTCAGTTTGACTGGACTAGACATTAGAATCATGATATGCATGGACAATAAAAAAGTGTAAAATTAACACACATGATACTTTACAAACCCAGGCAATCTGCCACCACTTCCTGATATATATCAATTCACTAAGCATACACAAATCTCTAGGAAATTATACAACCAGCTTGATACACATATTTTTCAGCCTTGTGTGGCTGTTGTTGCTTTTCTCTTCTGATAATCCAGTCTGGTTTGGTGGTCCTTTTCTCCATTCCAAAAGATTTGCCAAAAGACACTACAGTCGCAGCCCTGCATGTACAACCAAGATATTTATAGACTACTCCCCCAAAGCAATTTTTAAAGCAAGCAGTTTCTGTGTTTTTCCCAAAGTTAGGCTGTATTAATTGTGATTGGAAGCAGAGGAAGCCTGCTCAACACATGTGAATATTGCCTATGCCATGAAAAACACCTGAGCAGCAGCTCCCACCAGCAGAAATTAATGGAGTTGTAGTGCACTGACACAGGCAAAAAGAAATTTCACGTGTGCTGGGAGGTCTGTTCAAGTCTTGCTTAGTTGTGGAGTAAATTACTAAGGGACTACTTTTGTAGTACATATTGCTTTCCTCTCTCATCAAGCAAAAGGTGATTAAAATGACATAATATTATAGTTGGTAAAAAAATCTACAGTCAGTTTTGCAATGCAAAAACCAGGGAACTAATGGCTATCTCAAGTAAGCAGACTTTCTCCTGGAACACTGTTGAGACGTCTCTTACACAAGGCATAAAGGAAAAGCAGTCCACACGCGCATAACTGAAAAAAATCATCTTAGCTAGGCACCTGAAGATTTTATCTGGCTGGCTGCTCTGTCAGTTTTGTGGGTTTACAATTGCCTTTTTTTAATTTCAAAAGAATGTTTCAAATTGCTGTGAGAACATTGTATAATAGAATATGGGACTATGCAATTTACAGAGCACAGAAGGAAATATGGAACATTACTCTAGACAAAGATTTTTGATAAGAGTACAAACCAGAAATGGAATAAAGAAAAATATATTTGCCTGATCATGGCTTTATAAAAGCACGTATTGGAAGTAAATGTAGTTAAATTTAGAAATTAGCACAATTTTTAATTAGCAGCATGCTTCTCTATGGTGTGTACCTGTGTACTTTTTGGAACAAAAGTTCTGAGTTTACTATCGTATATGGAAATGTTATTTTACAGGTCACACTTTAAATGTGTTTTTAGCTTTTCTGTGTTGCAGCTTCTAGCCAAAACTGAGATTGTGAGTAAAACACCACTGGAGAGAAATCATGAGGGTTCTCTTTCCGTGAGTAACAGGATGCAAAACGCAGCCATCTCCCTGCTCTGCCACAATGTTCTCTTCCTTTATTCTGAACCACCCCAACGGGTTTACTTTTAATCTTATATTTTGCTGCTTCTTTTCAGCCACAAGGCATTAGGTCCAAAAGTTTGACTCTGTTTCTCAACTGTACTGTCAGGTCGGATGAGCAGCACTTTTTCCATGCACACAAAAAATAAGTCATTTGAGTTTAAAAATACCAGAAAAATAAGATGTGGTTGTCCTACTACTGTAAGAACTGTAGAAAGTATCAGTGGCATTGACATTTTGCATAGGCTACAATATCTTGCTGGTTGCTCTACAATAAACAGAAAGTGGTAAAAGCTGCTGAACATTCAGCATTGGAAGGCTGGTGTTTGAGATGTACGGTTTTGAAATGGTAGAAGTTATTCATAATTCTCTGCATCTGGACGTGTACACCGCCTATGTGAACAGTCTGTAAGCCCACACCAGGAGATCAGCTCTGTCTTGTCGTCGGCTGCTGTCGCGACAGAGTGCAGCCCCGGAGGCCCCAGCACTCGCTGCGGGGGCTTTTGCCCGGGTGGCTGCTCCGAGCGATCGGCGGGCAGCACCGCACTGCGCGGGCCCCGCCGGGGCCTGGCGGAGCTGCGGGGGCGAGGGGCGGGTCTGCGGCCGGGACCTGCGGGAGGGACACGCTCCCGGCCAGGAGCCGGCTGCCAGTCGGAGGCTGGCTATGGGAGGAGGGGTCTCGGGCACGGCTGCCCCGCGGCAGTCCCCGGGTCTCGGTGAACCGCGAACAGGGGGAAACACCTGGGGCGCAGAGCAGCGTAGGAGCGAACGGCGAACGCAGCGCCCGCGGGACCGGCCGCGCCGGGAGCAGGTCCTGGGGGGACGCGGACAGAGGGGAGCG
>VZTX01017506.1:3451-22812 GCA_013400915.1 Pardalotus punctatus | reverse complement strand
AAAAAAAAAAAAAAAAAAGAGACATGTATGTAGACCCTATAGGCTCAATTAAAAACCCACAGAAATTAACTGGAATCTCTTTGACATGGGTGTGTCTTTTGAGACCATGCCGGAAAATTTATGTGCATTAGGTTATGGCGTAATTGTGTAGGTTTTAGTAGCAAGGGAAAAAAGACAATTAAAAAAAATTAACTAGAAGAGTACCCATGGAAAACTTGGTGTGGAAGAATCCTTCAATTGAAGGAAAAGGGCAGTTCTATGCAGTCAAATCCAGTTGGAACAAATAATGGTTTTATACTGTAATAAGTGAATAAATATTTCTGGATGAATAATTTGTAAAATTCCCTGTGGCCAAGTAATTTGATGTGAGGGAGGAATATATGTCAGCCTTTTAAAAAGAAATATTACAAGGTTTTCCTGAAAGAGTATTTCATGCAGCTGTATGTTCTTCTGTTTCCAGGTGCTGCTTCTATTGTGGATATGTTCCCAGCTGAAAATTTTCATAGGAGCAGGGATTGCAGAATCTTCTATAATCTGCTGGCCTGCTCATTCCTTCTGTCTACTTTCTGGTGCAGAATGCTTTCATTTTCAGAAATCTACCAAATGTTCTTTGGGAACCCAGTCCATAGGAGAGTTGACATGTCTTTGCACTCCTCAGCAGTGTTGTGTGTGCATATGTTGGGTTGGTCTCCTTAGAGGAAGTATTTCTTTCCTCCAAAAATGTGCTTATTCTGCATTTTATGTAAAAAAATACTTTAGCCAGTGCAATACATGAAAATTAATTAAAATGCAATTAAGTCAATTTATGACAGACTCTTATCTTAAAAAAATTCAGGCTATTATTCTGAGGAAATTAGGCATAGACTCTCTATAATTACTGAGAAAATATATTGAAATGGATCGTGCGTGTCAGAGGCTGCCGAAATACTTGTTTTAAAAACAAAGATCCTTGAGGGAATGTCCCAAACTCCCAGTTTTATGAAGCTTCAGAATTTGTTTGTAGACCTTTACATTACCAGGTCTGCATAATTGCAGGGATTAAACCATGGCCATAAGGCTGCCTGATTTCTCCTGGTGCTTTCCCTCACACATGCTCTGCTACTGCTAATGCCGATGCAGCTCCTGGTTCTGATGGTGGGAGTCCTATAATACAAGGAGCTCCAGGCAGCTGCCAGTGCTTTGAATACTGGCTGCCTAAACCTGCTCAGAGCAGGTCTATACACAGTAACCAGGTGATGCTGGGGGTTGGAAGGTAACTTTGCATTCTCTACTGCAGGGTTCATCCCAGTGAATCAGTATCAACAATGGTTCTTTCTCCCTTCCTTTGTCCCCTCACGAAAGCTTAACCTCCATGGTTCATGTGAAGTTTTCCTTTGCTTCAAGAGTCTTTTAAAGCTACAGCTTTGCTTTGCTGGTTCTTTGTCTGATTCAAGCACTTTTCATAGAATCACAGAATCATAGAATGGGTTGGGTTGGAAGGCACCTTAAAGATCATTCCAACCCTTCTGCCATGGACAGGGACCCCTCCTACTAGACCAGGTTGCTCAGAGCTCCATCCAACCTGATACTGAACATTTCCAGGGATGGGGCAACCACAGTTTCTCTGGGCAACCTGTTCAGTGCCTCACGACCCTCGCAGTAAAGAAGTTTTTCCTGATAACTACTCTGAACCTGCCTTCTTTCAATTTAAAGCCATTATCCCTTGCCCTGTCACTATATATCCTTGTCAAAAGTGTTTCTCCAGCACCTTTTAGGTGTTGGAAGGCTGCTATAAGGTCTTCTCAGAACAGCATTCTCTCCAAGCTGAACAACCCCAGCTCTCTCAGTCTGTTTTCATAGGAGAGGTGCTCCAGCCCCTTTAATATTTCTGGCACTCCACAGGACTCTCTCCAACGGGTCCACATTGCTCTTATGTTGGGGGCCCCAGAACTGGACACAGTAATCCTGGTGGGGTCTAACCAGAGCGAGGTAGAGGGATGCACTCCCCTCCCTCACCCTGCTGGCCAAGCTGCTTTTGATGTGGCCCAGGACATGGTTGGAATTCTGGGCTGCAAGTGCACATTGACAGATCATGTCCAGCTTCTTGTACACAAACACCCCAAGTGCTCTCCAGGACTGCTCCCATTCCATTCTCTGCCCAGTCTGTATTTGTGCCTGGGATCATCACAACCTAGGTGTAGGACCTTGTACTTGGCTTTGTTGAACTTTGTGTGTTTTGCAGAGACCCACTCCAGCCTGTCCAGGTCCCTCTGGATGGCATCCCTTCCCTCCAGCGTGTCAACTGTCCCACACAGCTTGATGTCAGTGGCAAACTTGCTGAGGGTGCCTTTGGTCCCACTATCCATGTCAGTGACAAAGATGTTGAACAGCTCCAGTCCCAGTGAGGGACCTGAGGGACCTGACTGGCCCTGACTGATCCCTGAAGGACATCACTCATCACTGGTGTCCATTTGAACGTTGACCACAACTCTTTGAGTGCAACCATCCAATTTCTTGTCAACGGAGAGGTCCATCCATCAAATCCACGCCTCTCTGATTTAGGGACAAGGATGCCATGTGTGACAANTGGGCTGCAAGTGCACATTGACAGATCATGTCCAGCTTCTTGTACACAAACACCCCAAGTGCTCTCCAGGACTGCTCCCATTCCATTCTCTGCCCAGTCTGTATTTGTGCCTGGGATCATCACAACCTAGGTGTAGGACCTTGTACTTGGCTTTGTTGAACTTTGTGTGTTTTGCAGAGACCCACTCCAGCCTGTCCAGGTCCCTCTGGATGGCATCCCTTCCCTCCAGCGTGTCAACTGTCCCACACAGCTTGATGTCAGTGGCAAACTTGCTGAGGGTGCCTTTGGTCCCACTATCCATGTCAGTGACAAAGATGTTGAACAGCTCCAGTCCCAGTGAGGGACCTGAGGGACCTGACTGGCCCTGACTGATCCCTGAAGGACATCACTCATCACTGGTGTCCATTTGAACGTTGACCACAACTCTTTGAGTGCAACCATCCAATTTCTTGTCAACGGAGAGGTCCATCCATCAAATCCACGCCTCTCTGATTTAGGGACAAGGATGCCATGTGTGACAATGTCAAATGCTTTGCATGAGTCCAGGCAGATAATGTCTGTTGCCCTTCCCTTGTACACCACTGCTGTAACCCAATTGTAGAAGGCCACCAGATTTGTCAGTCACAGTTTCACCTTAGTGAAGCCATGTTGTTTGTCACTAATCACCTCTTTATTTTCCATTGCCTTTGCAAAATTCTTTCCAGGAGAATCTACTCCATGATCTTGCCAGACACAGACGTGAGACTGAAAGGTCTGTAGTTCACCAGGTCTTCCTTTTTCTCCCTGCCTTTTAAAAATGGGGGTCATGTTTTTCAGTCAGTGGGAATTTCATCAGACTGTCACAACTTCTCTAACTGGATGGATAGTAGGCCTTTCATCTGTCAGTTCCCTCAGGTGCATCTCATCATGTCCCATCGACTTGTGCACCTTCAGTTTCCTTAGATGGTCTCAAACCAGATTCTCTCATACAGTGGCTGGTTCTTCATTCTCCCCAGTCCCTGCCTTTATCTTCTGCAACTTGGCTTGAGCCATTGCTGGTAAAGACTGAGGCAAAAAAGGCATTGAGTACCTCAGCCTTCTCCATGTCCTGGGTTATCCAGTCTTCTTTTTCCATCTGAAGAGGATCCGTATTTTCCTTAGTCTCCCTTTTATCACTGATGTACTTATAGAAGCTTTTCTTGTTGTCTTGACATCCCTTTAGATATAGGTGAGGTTTAATTCTACCAGAGATTTAGTTTTCATAGAATCATACAATCTGTCTGCTTGGAAAATCTCTCTTCTGTATTCCTCACAGTCTGTCCCTCCTTGTTTCCATGCTCTTTAGGTGTTTTTTTTTGTGTGTTTTTGTCTGGGTTCTCCTCGTTCATCCATACAGGCCTCCTGGCAATTTTGCTGACATGGTCTTTGTTGGGATCACTCCTGAGCCTGGCGGAGGTGAATCTTGAATATTAACAAGCTTTCTCTCCTCCCTCCAGGATTTTATTCCATGGTACTCTACCAAACAGATCCTTCAAGAGGGCAAGATTTGCTCTCCTGAAGTTGAGGGTAGTGAGCTTGCGCTGGCCCCTCCTTGTGGCCTAAAGATCTTGATCTTCATCACTTCATGGTCACTGCAGCCCAGGCTGCCCTGGAGCTTCTCATTCCACACCAGCCCCTCCTTGTAGGTGAGAACAAGGTCCAACATAGCACCTTTCCCTATTGGCTTCTCTGTCGCCTGGATAAGGAAATTGCCATCAATTAATGCATTCCAGAGACCTCCCAGATTCTTATGTCCTGCTGTGTTGTCCCTTGGACAGCTGTTGGGATGGTTCCAGCCCCCTGTGGACCAGGCTGTGAATGTGAAGCTGCTCCTGTCTGTCTATAGGGGGACTCATCTGCTTGGTCTTCCTGGTCAGGCCCCTGCCATAACATCACCTGTCCCTGCCCTCCCTTTAGCCCGGACCCAGTTCAACAGGCCCTTTCAAACACCTTCCCTTTGACCAGGAGGATTGATGATAAAACTACCTTCTCTTCAGAGTCCCTTAGTGTCACATCCAGGGCTCTGTAATCCTTCTTGCTGCTCCTCAGGCTGCGTCACTGTTTCTGCATCATGTAAAACATCAGCAGTGTGTAATCATCAGTGAACTGTACGAGGCTCAGTAGTCTCTCAATGAGATCCCTGCTATGACTCCCCAGTAAGCAGCACCTCTCTATAAAGAGCGGAGAGCGTTGTCAGGTCATCAAATGCGTACCTCTGAACCTCTCAGAAGAGTCACCTACTGCTATTACCTGTTGCCTTATCTTAGTTGTGCTGGTTGTTATATATGGAGCAGATGGGGCTGCCTTACTCAGCCCCAGTGCCTCTCCTGATCTGGCAGATCTTTTTTCTTCAGTCTGCAGAGTGTTGAAGTGATTCTGCAAGGGCATCTCCAGCTTTGGGGAATTCTCTTCTTTCTGCAGGTCCTTGCTGTTGCAAGCTTCCATTCTTCTGTGTTATCACGCCCCTTCTTCCTGTGTGTGTTATATCTTCTTTAGCCGTCTCTCTTCCCTGCTCTCCTGTTGCAGTGTGTTTGAAAATTGTGAAGAGTAGTCTGAGAGTAGAAGATACTTTAATGCATCAAATGAGTAAGCCTGTAATCTGCTTGCTTTCCCCTTTCGTATTCTTACCTGGCCATACTGAAGGTAAGTTGTGCTCTCCTACTGAACTTTTTGACAGGGAGAACGGATGACGTTGTCAAGTCATTAAGAAAAATGCACTAACTCACTTCTGGTTTTATCAGTTATAATTAAATTTTTTCCTTAGTCAGAAAATGGTTCTTTCAACAACTGGTTTGCTTTATGCATTTGGTAGCATTTGATGTATCGCCAGATACTGAACCTGTTGGTCTTTGTAGCTCACAGGGTCTGCGGAAAAACCTAAAAAACTATACAAGCACCATTAATTATATTAGATTATTTACAGCTTCCTTTTTTCTTTCACAGTGTACTTTGTCTAAAATGAGCTGTGGCATTGAAGGCACTTTATCATCGGCTTGTCAGAATCTTGTACTGCAAGCAACTCATATTAGTTCTGCAAGCTCTACACTTCTCTGCTTTCAGTTTCAGTGAGCGATGGATTTATCAAAGGGGATGTTAACTTCCAGCAGCAGCCTGTTACTGCTGCAAAACATAGTCTTGCCGGTGGTTTGAACTGATTAGATTTTGGGTCATCACAGTATGCCAAATCCAGACTCTTTGGGTTAGTGGCACAGCTAGGATATGTAGCTTTGAAATAATACTTCCCTTGGCCTAGGTCCAGACTAAGCTGCATTTCATACACTGCCCTCAAAAAAAACAGGCTTTGTTAGGACAAAAGTGATTGTATGAGACATCAGATTGTCAGGTCAGAGAGCATCAATGTTAACACACCCTGATCTTGTCTGCTGACACTGCTGTTTAATTTAAATCTTGTTTATTTTATGTCATGTCAGAGTATAAAAACCCTCCACTGATGTGCGTACACATACACGCAAACACTCTGCAGAATGTGATCCAAAATACAAGCAGTTTTCAATTCAGAAAAAGGTATTGGAAAAGTTGTTATCTTAAGCGAATGCAGAGATTAGAAGTTTTAACATAACTGCACTGACTTATAAGAGATCTGTAAGATAATGGTAAAGATAATGGTAAAGAGAAATTATATATGAACATATGAGCTTCATACATATTTATAAACTAAATTCTAAAGGCAGAAAGAAAGGCTTAGCAAACACAAAATAGGCAAGTAAATACGTATTTTCTGTACAGCCATGAATTTTTATGAAATAAGTGTTTGAAACTTACAATTTACTTTCCATTTTGAAGAATCTAAACTTTTTCCTGTCCTGAGATATCTGAATGGAAAATTCTAATGGAATTCACTGATAGCATGATAACACTGATAACATGGTAGATTTAAGAGCTTTTCCTTAAATATATTTCCAAAGGGCATCTTTGAAATGGAGTGTCATCCACATGTCTTCAATTCTGCACAGCTTTTTTAGAAAAGAGTAATTGGTGTAAAACAGGCTTTTGACTGTGTGTCTCAGTTATGTGAGACAGCTTGCCTGCTAATTGTAATGTTTATTAAAAACGCAAGTGTTAACAAGGACAACAAACGGTGCTCTCTTGTGGTATTTTGAAATGTGATGAAGTGCTTGGCTCCAGAATGTTTTCTATTCCATTTATATAATATGGAAAAACTGAAAAAAACTCCCTGTTTTGGAGGGCTCTAAGTTGTATAGTGTGAAGAGGCTTGATCATTGATAGCAAGATAACACCCAAATGAGGCTACGCTGTGCAACCTCAGCTTTGAAACATTTTACTGAACCCCAGATTCTTCAAAGATGACCTAAAAATTTTTATTCTACCAGGGGGTCTGGTGACCATGAATGCACTTTTCTTATATTAAAGGTGTTATAACAAATGCAAACAACTGTTCCTTTGCTTTTCTCCTCATTCTCAAAATCTGGGGTAAAAAAACGCCAAAACTCCAAAACTCCACAATGCTGATGTATCATCAAGGTGTCAGGTTTGGATACAGAGTCTGGAAATGAAAATTAAAGGCACAGGTGACAACTTCCTCAGCAGACAACATCGTCTGTTCAATAAAGCATGTGTTTGGTGTTGTGAATGACTGACATAGTCACTGTGCTCCAGCCGGTTATCAAATATCTTTACACTTATTAGACTCTTACATTTCACTCTTGCTCTTCTGACTACTGTTTAGCACAAGGTACATGATTAGAGAAATAAATTAAAATATCTCCTTGTTTCAAATAAGTGAAAAGAAAACACCTACCAACCATCAAACAGTGGAAGTATGGCACTGTGCACAAGGTAAAGTGGATGAGTCTGTCTCCAGTTTTGTGATGACTACCACTTTCCTCCTGAAAATCTGTCTCCTTGGCAAATCCGCTGCCCCCCCCAAAAAATGCGTGCAAATGTTTGTGCGAATGGAAATAGATTACAAGAAGGTGGCAGTGTGATTTCTGGGTATGAATGAAGCTGCTGATGTATTTTTATAACAGCGAATATGTTAAATCTCTTCCTTTGGCATCACTTTTTTGTTTAGGTGAATCTAGGACAAAGAGACGGACCAAACACAGAAAATGAGTTTAAAATTAAGTCACTTGAGAATATGACTCTACTGTGGTGTATAGGATACAGCTCTAGATCAGCTGCCCTCTGTCTTGGATTTTTTTGATGCTTTGGTAAGAAAAATCCTGAATACATTACTGCTTTATGAAAAATAGTTAAGCAAACACTGTCTCTGCTCTGCAGCTGTTACAGGCACAGAATTACAAACTTGGGTTTTGTCGGGGATTGGTTTTAGATCTCATAGCCTAAGGGGTAAAAACCCCCTCACATTAACATTACTGTACACTGTACAGTGAGACTGATACTCAGATGTTTTCTTTAACAGTGTGAAGCTTCTACATAAATTTTGGTTTTCTACTTTTGATCAAACAAATCACACTTACAGATTGTACAATTCCCACAGATACCTTTCCAAGAAGTTTCTTTATGCAGAGCTGGAGGGGAGGCAAGATGTTGGCATAGCTGTTGACCTAAAAACCTGCTATGCCAACATATTGTCATCTTTCCTGTCTGTTTGCGGCAGAGGGAAGTTATACATTGTAATGGGCATTTGGAACAGCTTTAGTCTTTATAGATAACTTGAAATGTCATTTCACTAGCCCAGACTTTGAGTCAATGAGGCAAGTGTTTATTAGTTACCTAACAACCAAAGGAGGGACAGAATGTGACTTGGGTGTTTTTGTTACTCAAACAACAAACAGCTTAACTTGCTCTGAAAAAGTTAGTGTGGAGATGCAGAATGAAGGGGGCTTGAGGAGGTCATCAGGGGACAGGACAAGAATTGAGTGTTTTGCTGTCTGACCTCTTCACAGTTGCAGAGAGATTATGAATTGTCTGCATATCAGTATTTCTGCTTACATTATGTTTCCTTTTCTGATTGTATTCTCCATCCCTGTGTAGTTTTCATGTTCATGCTTTCTGTTAAGAGCCATCTACTAGATGTTGAAGAATGAGAATACAGTGGTAGTAATGTAATGAATGAGCATTCACTAATGATATGTTGTAGCTGCATTTCACTGTTGATCTGTTTCCAATACTTAATTAAGAAAAATAAAACAGTAAAACTTGATCTATAAGAAGGTTTCATGATTGCTGTGTAGGGAACCTCATAAAAAATATAAATTCCATGTAGCAATTTCATTATTTCTATATTTATTCTACATGCCATGTTACTTCAAACAGAATTTTGCTTTGGGAATCCAAAATTAGAGGATCGGGATTAATAGTGCTACTTTAAAAAACCATAATGAAGCAGAACTTGATTCCATATTGCATACATGAAAGTATATAAGAGTACACATAAAAGTAGTCCTTTTAAACTTCTAGTTATTTCTTGTCACTCAAGTATTGTGTTTGGTCTGGATATGAAAAAAAAATAGTCTATTATGATTAGGCTGTGTCATTACCAAACCTAACTTTGGGTTAGTATCTGCAGCCACCATAACAACATTATTATAACTAAATGTTCTATTACTTTCAGCTATGTAATATTCAGTTTTATTTAGCCTCTACATCTAAGCCACGTATCTGCAGTGGGAGATCATTCCAGTGATCTATAAACTTTTATATACAATATAAAGGACTAAAATACATTTCAGTACTTTAATGCACTCATGATGACAAACATGGAGTAGCAGACCAAATACAGTTGTAGAAAATTCCATCATTCCAGCAAACATAGAGAATTCTCCTCTCCTGATTGGTGCTGAAATTAATCTGATATTTAAATAACAAGGTCCAAAGGTGAAAACACATTACTGTACCTTTGGTCTAAAAGCAGGATACAGACAGAACTGAAAATTCAACTCCCTTCCTGTACCAAACCTACCCTGGATCCACTGAGTAGCTGTCGTCTTTCTTGTGGCAAGGTGACTTTTTTTGCTCAAACAACAAGTAGTGTCCAATTATTTGAGTTCCTTGCCTGTGGTATTGGACCTTGTGCTACTGTTCTCATAAACAAAATAAATATTACTTGGTTTTCTGAAAGGAAAATAATGGTGAGAAGTTACTTAACCTTTTAGAATGAATGAAAAAAAATTGAGACAGGGATTTGATATTGGAAAACAATTATAGTGATCTGGTCCTTATTGAGAGGTATTAGTTGTTTGGCTTAATAAACAAGTTTTAGATAGGAATAAGTCACTTAGAGTTGCAGTGTGATATAGTATGTTGTTTGCCTTGAATTTACTTGCTTTAGCATGCATAGCTGAATTTTCTGGAGTTGTAGACCAATAGCCATGAGCTTTCATCTAGAGATGTTTTTTTTGGCTGGAATAGAGTTTATTTTCTCAGTAATTTTCCTACTAGCATGTACAATGAGAATAATGTTGATTACCCACCAGCCTTTCAATTATTTCCAAGGGTCCTTACTCTAAACCAAAGACTTTTTGGTTTCCCATTCTTCGCCAACCGAGCTAGTGCATCAGAAGCACAAACCAGAAGATGAGGAGACTGCAGTCCTCAGTGGTAGCTGAGTCACAATAAGATAAGAACAATTACTGGCCTCCCGGTGTGGTCGTGGAGAAAGAATCCAATAAGGTGTTAGGAGGCCCTGGACCAAATATTGCCATTACACCACAAGGCATGTGCAGCGTGTATGAGGAACAAATGCATAAATTCTGAGGGAATAAAGGCCTGTGGGTCTTTGTAACGGGTCCCTCAATAGATTAACCTAGTTCTAGCTGTCCTATTGCTGTACCATTCAAGTATTTAGTTATTTTTTCCTGAAGCTGGACATCTGAAACTCTGCTGTGAGGAATGTAGGCAGAAAAAATTTCTTTTTTAACATCTTCATTACATAATGCAATGTTTTAGTAATACACATGTGGAGCCCAAAGAGTACTGAGCCTTATGCTCAACAAACTACATAGAATAAGCATATTCTGTGACGAGACAGGAGTTATGGCAAAATCTTACTATTTTTGTAGGAAACATCTGTGCTTTAGGAGCAATATGTCTACTGTACTGTAGATACCGTAAACTGTCTACTACAAGAAACATACTCAATAGGTGCACTTCAAGTAAAGTATAACTGATATACTTGTTCTGTGTATATAAATTCAAAATTTTTGTTAAAGGTGATCTGATATATTCAGAAGAACGATAAATGATTCAGGAAAGAGCTGAACAAGAATGAGGAAAATTATCCATATCTTTCTTGCCAAATACAAGACTGGGCAGAATTACAAGGAAGGGGAAGGCAAGGGCCCGGGGTGAGATTCTGACCTAGTTGGTGTCAGCACAACTATTGTTCCATTTTCTTAGGATGAGGATACAGCTGTGGAATTGAGTTCACTGTAAGCAAGGTCTGGATTAAAACAGCTTCTATGAATTTCAGTCCCTAACAATGCTCAGGTGCTGTGCTTCACTTACCATCCTAACACTAGCACTTACATACTCTGCTCCTGCTTTGTGACAAAACAGTAGAGGGAGCTTGAAGGCCTCTTTGTGTTGACAAAAAAAAGAAGAGAATTTGTCCAGGAGGGAGCTGGGGAATTAAAAATGTAAGTACTCCCAGGCAGCCCAGTGGGAGACATTCATTAATCATCAAGATTCAACAGCAGTTGGCCAGTGCGGCTCCTGTGACCACAGAAATATACTGTGAATATAACATATATCCAGAATAGGAAAATGCCATGAAATAGGGAGTGGGGCGGCAGGAAAGGCAAAGGTAATTGAAAACTAGTAACAAAAAGTATCTTTAGAAAAAGAGGAAGCAAAGAGATTTGATATTTCCAGTGATTCCAGTATTCTCTAGTCTGGATCTGGCACTTAGAATCTCTATCTGATTTCATGGGACTATACGTTCTGTACTGCACTGTCTTTACTCTGCCCTGCTACCTGATAATTGCTAACACAATTGAGACATGCAGTGAGGCAAGAAAAAGCACAGAACAAAGGTTTCTCTTGTTTCATACTTTTGTGATCATGGCACAAGTGGAAACAAACTGCTTGTTTTTCAGTCTGTTGGCTTGTCTGGAGAGTAACTGTCAGAACTCTTCTGGCAGACAAAGGCCTATCCTCATCCAGATCCACTGCAGAACATCTTTTCCAGAGGGAGATTATAACTGTTCACTCACAGCACACACAGTTCTAATGTGTAAGTCAAAACAAGAAGTAGTCCTCAGATAAAGCACTGTATTGAAAGCTGTTTGTCAACAACATTGTTTGCATCTTACCATGTAATTTTTTTTTTCAAGTAAATGGCAAAGACTTTGCTGATCTGCCATAATGAGTGAAATCAGAAGAACAGAACACAAAAAGGCAAAGTTACATCTCAATTAAAAAAATTAATTTGAATCTGGGTTGACTGCTGGTAGCTGTTACTTAAAATATTCTCTCTCATAATCAGATAATTTTTTAGATAATTTTTCAAGAGCATGCTCACACTAGTACTTGATGAATACTTGGTTTTTGGTAGCTCCGTTGACAAATGTCCCTAGCATTAAATATTTTGGATTTTAGATGCACTTAGAAGCAGTTTCATTAATGGCTCCTTCCAACTCTATAGAGCAGGGGTAAATTGCATTATTTTTGTCAGCTGGTTTCTATTGTATTAAATGGTTGTTAAGATGACGTACCTATTTAAGTGGTGGGAGCTCACTTTTTATATTCACTGATGCATTTGTGTTTTTTCAGAGCTGAAAAGTTTTCCACTGCTGAAGTACATGCCTTACTGCAGAGTAATAAAAAGGAAAAGGAACGTAATTGAATAGGAAATAGAATGAAACTGTTTACTTTTTGCCATTCCAAGGAGAAAAGGTTAGGCTTACTTGAGAAAGATGGGACAAAGTTAATAATGGTGCTAAAAAAAGTAATCCTGCTTGCTCAAGAACAAGAAGGCACTGGATAAAATTTGGCATGTACAAAAGAAAAACCATTGCAAGGCTCTTTCCTCCTTTTCCATCACCTGATGAAACTTGCTTATATCTCTTCTGATGACCTGTATGTATGCGTGCATACAGAAAGATTTATTGGTTGATTCATAGGTAGGTGTGTGTGTGCGCAGTAGCAATTCTGAAGTATACTGTTAAGAATAGACTTAAAGTATTTTAAAATTAACACAGGACGAAGTAATTCGTTAGTTATCTTTTCTACTTCAACATCAGTCTTTCTTGAACCACAATAAACACAAAGAAAGTGCATAAGCATGAGTAAGTGTCTTTCTTACACAGCACAGAAAACAAAAGAGACAACAAAAAACCCCAAAAAGAGCAAAACAACCAAAACTACAACTTCTCTGAATAAAGTCCATGTTTCTTACACCCCTGTCTTACAGTCAAGAAGCAGGTTAATAAATGCCTAGCATTCAAAAGGTATTATCAATCAAAGGCATAAGAGATTTCTCGCATGTATCTTCAAATGCCTGTTGTTCTCCTCCAACTGTGTGTCTGAACTAATTTTAATTCAGGTGTTACCTCTTCAGGAAATGTACCAGATTTGCTGAAGTAACCATTAGCTGGATGGTCAGTCTGGGCTTCTAGCTACTCATTTATGTAGATATCCCATTTCCAGGCACAATATATGTAATACAGCAAGTTGATGTGATCATTCCTCCACCAACTGCTAAACTATTTTTCAGGAATATCTCAACTAATGCTGTGCACATTCTTCTGCTTTCATCTGCTGAATTTGTAGAATATGGTGTAAGAACTAATCTGTGTATATATTTAACAGTGCTTGGATGAGTGTATTCTCATAATGGAGTCATAAAGCAAGTGGAAAGTGTCTAAAAAAAGCTCATCCAGAATTTGGCTGCTGTGAAAGGTCTCCAGCGTAGTGTGCCTTCTGAGCCCACCTTGAGAAACACTCCCATGGAAGAGCTACACACTTGCTTTATCCAAGTGCCCAGACCCACTGAAAGGATGCTACAAGATTGTATCCTCTTTTAATACTATGTTTTTTGACTTCAGACAAAGTAAAGATGGATGAAGAAGGATGCAAACAATAAATACCTGTAATTTCAATACTGTTAAGGCAGCTTATTTGAATAACTGATTTCATGCATACTGGTTACCTTGATCATATCTCTTCAGTTCATGGCTTACAGGTCTTCAGGGCAGCAGACTCCCTCTTTTCCACTCTAGAACTGGGGAAAAAAGTTATTTCCTAACGGAAAGTCTCCACACAGTACCCAGCACCCTCTTGTGTTCACAGCACGCAGAGGCCCAACCCAGTGCCAAGTGACTCCGGATGACCCCGGTGCCTCATTCTGGAGCAAATTCCACAGCCCCAAATCTGACATAACAGCAGGAACCTCAAGGCTCATACATGTTTCTCCAATAGATGCTGGCTATTGCCCCGGCAGGAAAGCATAAATTAGCAAGGCTGTATATACCTCACGTATTGTTGTTCTTCTGTTTGGATTACTTTATACAGAAAATCAGAATTGCATATAGTTTGCAAACAGTTCTCTGTAGAAACTGCTCAGCAGCTACAGAGTTTAATTCCTGAGGGAATGGCATGAAGCTGTGTCAGGGGAGGTTTATGCTACATATTTGGAAAATGTTCTTCACCCAGAGCATGGTTGGGCGCTGGAAGTGATCACAGCACCTGACAGAGTTCAGGAGTCATTTGGACAATGCTCTCAGGCACATGGTGTGACTCTTGGGGTGTCGTGTGCAGGGGCAGGAGTTGGACTTGATGATCCTTGTGGGTCTTTCCCAGTTTAGGATATGCTATGATTCTTAGAGAACTGCATATTTTTGCAACTTGTCAAAATCCTGCTATGGAATTCTGTAGCATATAATACTCTGAATTGCATAGCAGTTATTCTCCAAGAATCTTCCAGTACAATCACCATTTTCTGTTTAATTCTATGTTTTTTTCTGTGAACAAAAAAGTCAAAGTATTTTACATATGAATATAATAGTATTCTATTAGGCTTGTACCTTACTTAGATAGATTTTTGTCATGTTTACTAAGAGAGTCTTGAATAACTTTTCCATGCAAGAATACTATTAAAACTAAGTAAATTTGAATCCAGTTTAAAGTCATGAAGTTACAGGTATAAAAATATATATAAGCTTGTAATAGGTGAGTTAAATGCATGTAAAATATATTCTGAAGAGCATGAGACCCAACAATAGTGCTGAATGCACTCATGAAGGTTGATTTCAAGGATTACCATCAAAAGTAATCAAAACAACTCAAAAAAACAGCTTTGTATCCTGAATCACAGTGTTCCTTATGCATGTAAGGAGGGCAAAGTACTGTATAAAAAAACCTGCTAGATCAGCTAAAGTTAGGACATGACATATTCTAAATTCCTGTCATTTAATGTGTATCAGGAGCACAAAGAAGTGTGGGTGAGAAGGGATTTCAGCCCTTGCAGCCTTGGCAGGGCACAGTGCAACCATCCTAGGTGGTGTGCCTTTACATCCAATGCCCTCCATTTGTTCATTATAGAATGCTGTACCTGTACTAGTGTTTATAATATATTATCAGGGAAAAAAACATCCCCTTGTTTTTTGATACAAATAAATTAGTGAATTCCTCTTTGATTCCACTCTTAAAAAAGACAGATTCACCATCTATTAGTCTCCACTGGAGTTTAGTATTACAATTTAAATAAAACCAAAAATTTTGTGTTCAGATGCAGAAAAATGTCCTCCCCTGATGTATTTCATGATGATGGCTGTGAAGGCCATCAGTACAAATGAGAGGTGAGATTACAATAAAACTACAGCTTGTACAGCATCCTCCATGGATATGTCACCCAAAAAGTGATAATCTCTCACTTGCCTTTATGTTTTTCATTATGTTCCTCGTTTTAGTTGCATTTTTTTTAATACGTCATCCTATTGTCATCATTAGTTTCATTTCTGTGATCTCAGTCTGTCAAGGATGTGCACTTTGTTCTGAAGTGTTACCTGTTTTATGGATAAATGCAAGCAGACCACGGCCAGTGTTGTCTCCCAAATTCAGAACTAGAATTCAGTTATACCTTAAGTAATTCTGTATGTCAAAGAAGCCTTTGTCCTGACCTGAAAGATACTGAAGCAGTCTTTTAATGCTTAGTAATTGCATTTCTCAATTGACTCTGTGGTTTGGTTTCTTTAATTCCTTATGGATGTCATGAAAATGTGATAAAAAGAAAAGAAGTGGCAAACCTCTAAACAAGTAAAATCTTATGGCAAATATTCATTAACTCAATGACTATTCTGAAGGTTATAAAAAAAAAAAAAGACGAACAAATGCATGATTGCTCTACAGAGATTTTTGGAAAAAGCAGATAGATTTCTAGCTGATACAACACAAAAGTGTGTACCTGAAAATTATGTGCCGTTAATTGATTCTAAATAGTCTGGAAGTTTAGTCAGGGGAAATGTACTTTAAATGTAGTTTGCAGATCAGTACAGATAGACGTGATGGAGTTCCAGCTCCCATACGAGAGAAAATCAGCACATCTAGTGTGACCACTAGTGTTAATGGGTCTGTTGTGAAGAATAGTAGGGTATAATGTCTTTTTACAGAGTCATAGAATCAATCCTTTATATTGGAAGGGATCTTTAGAGGCTGTCTACTCCAATCCCTCCCTGCAACGAGTGGGGACATCTTCAACTAGATCAGGTTGCTCAGAGCCCTGTCCAGCCTGCCTCAGTGTTTCCAGGGTTGGGGCACCTACTACATCACTGGGAAACCTCTGCCTTTTCTTTTGCCACCCTCATCATAAAGTTACTTCCTTATATCCAATTTAAATTTGCCCTCTTTCAGTTTAAAACCACTGCCCTCTCTCCTATTAGGGCAGGCCCTGCCAAAAGCAGGGCCCGTCTTTCTTATAAGCACCCTGTAAGTATTGAAAGTCTGCAATAAGATCGTCCCAGAGCCTTCTGTTCTCCAGTCTGAAGAACCCCGACTCTCTCAATCTTTCATCATAGGTGAGGTCTTCCATCCCTCCAATCATTTCTGTAGCAGTCCTCTGGACTCACTCCAACAGGTCCAGGTCCTTCTTGTACTGGGACCCCAGAGCTGGATGCAGTGTTCCAGGTGGGTCTCACCAGAGCAGAGCAGAGGGGCAGAATCCCCTCCCTCCCCTGCTGCCCACACTGCTCTGGATGCAGCCCAGGACACGTTTGGCTTTCTGGGCTGGGAGTGCACATGGCTGGGTCATGTCCAGCCTCTCACCCACAGCACCCCCAAGTCCTTCTCACAGGGCTGTTCTCCATCTCTTCATCCCCAGCCTGTGCTGATACCGGGGGTTGCCCTGACCCAGGTGCAGCACCTTGAACTGGGTCTTGTTAAATCCCGTGAGATTCCCATGGGCCCACTTCTTGGGTTTGTCCAGGTCCCCCTGGATGGCATCTTGTCCTTCAGGAGTGTCAAGACCACCACTCAGCTTGGTGTCATCTGCAAACTTGACCAGGATAGTGTCATCTGCACTTGATGCCACTGTCTGTGTCATTGTTGAAGACATTTAACGGTACTGATCTCAATATAGGCCAACCCCAAGAGACACCATTTGTCACTGATGTCCATCTGGACATTGGGCCACAGACCACTACCCTCAGGATGTGACCATCTACTCAATTCATCATCCACCAAGAAGTCCACCCCTCAAATCCATCTCTTTACAATTTAGAGAGGAGGATGTGGTGGGGAAACTGTGTCAAAGGCCTTACAGAAGTGCAGATAGATGATATCTGTAGCTCTTCTCGTCACTTCACCAGAGAAGGCCACTGGGTTGATCAGGCAGGACTCGCCCTTGGTGAAGCTGTGCTGGCTGTTTCAAATCATCTCCCTGTTCTTCGTGTGCCTCAGCACAGCTTCCTGGAGCATCTCTCTTCCCAGGTACTGAGGTGTGGCCTCACCACCATCCACTCTCTCCGTGCCAAACCCTGAAATGTAATTTGTGGTTCATGGCTTGTACCCAGCAGCTCGTTCTTTGCATTGGTGTGATCATTTCTGGGAATCCTGTAC
This sequence comes from Pardalotus punctatus, assembly GCA_013400915.1. Classification (NCBI taxonomy): domain Eukaryota; kingdom Metazoa; phylum Chordata; class Aves; order Passeriformes; family Pardalotidae; genus Pardalotus; species Pardalotus punctatus. The sequence goes on along the minus strand of VZTX01017506.1, from coordinate 5,231 downwards.
GATCCTACAAGACAATCACAGGGGACCAGAAGAAGGGAAGTACTTCTGGGACAAGGCTTGGCTGCTGTGTGGTCCTTCTATTACAGTCATGCCCGCAAGTGGGAAGAAATTCTGCCCCCCAGGCAAAACAGGCAGGATCTCCAAGTTGCCATCAAGTCAATTACCACATACAAAACAGTATTTGCCATTTACTAGGGAGGAATTAAAAGAGCAACACTTGAATGCTTAATCAGTGTTTATGTTTTCATTTCCAATCTTGTTACAGCTCCTACTGCAGACAGACTGTGTGGAAGGGCTCCAGGCAGGTCCCACACACCTTCTGCACAGTCTTGCCAAACTCTGAAGGCCCAGACCTGAAAAGGGGCGCACACAGACTGGGTGAGGGACTAGGGGGGTGAAGGGAGGACCCAGGTAAGGCTGTTAAGGTTCCTGAGTCCTTTTTTGTGCAGCCTCCCTTCTCAGAAATGGGTGTTGTCACATCTCTTGGAGACCTAGATCTGAAGGGGGACTTGCTGGGATTTAAGAGGTCACAGATTCTCTAGACAGGCAAAATATAGCTGCATATTCCAGCTTGCTCTATTGTAAAAATAAAATAAATCAAATCCCCAAAATCCTGATCGTCACGGTTAAGCTAACACACCCATTTAGACGAGAGACAGCTGAGTGCTGAGAATGTCTTTCCATTACAACACTGCCACCTCTTGTTCTGCTGGTTTCAATTTTGCCCAGCTCCAATCTGTCGTGGATCTACCACCAGCGGAAAGGCATAAAGTCTCCACTGCTTTGTTAAACTGAAACCATACAAGAAATAGCAACTGTTTGGATGCAATGTCGTGTACTTCCATGTGAGTTACAAAAAGTAACATCCACAGGCATATTCTATCAATCAGTGTTGACTAGTGTGACCATTTTCTCTGCTAACTCAAAGAATGAGGCGCTGACAGAACAGAGTAGGGGAAGAGGGTGGAACAAACCAAACCTACTACAACAATAAAAAAACCCAGAATCCAAGCAGCAGAAAATCCCAGCTCAGAAAAAATTGCCATGGCATTTGTCCAGTATATGTAAAAAAAGCTTTGTCCATGCAATGTTATCTCCAAACTCTATGACTTCTGATGTGGACCTCCATTGTCCTCCTGATACTGGTCCCATCTGCTACCCCAGGGGCTGCCCCCCAGAGGCATACATATTCCAGATGCTGGTTAATGAAGGGTAGCACCTGCCTCCGCCAGAAATAGCAGGACTGAGAATTATGTAAAGCCTCCTGGAGAAGACTTGGCTGCTGATAAATAGTGTAAGTTGATCATCTTTGAGTTTTGACTAGGTGGTCTCTGGGAAGAGGTTTGCTCACACTCTGCTAGCAGGTACAACAGGGTGAAAGCCCACAGATGGCAAGGAGAAGAGACAAACTGGACAGGCTGGCTGGGCAACTTCATCCTGCTGCTGGATATTCAACTAGCTTGTTCATTGGGGTTGGACTATTGATAGAGATGGGGTTTCTGCATGGATTCCTTGACTTCTAGCACTATATTTCATTTTCGTTTATTTCAGATCCCAGTATATATAACATCCTATGGGATTAACACCTTTTTGCTAGACTTTTTAATTATGTCTCCTTATGTTTCTGTCTTGGTGTATAGAGTAGCTGAGAAGGCTGTAGTGTTTCAGCCAAAGCCACATGCCTGGGAGCTGCCAGAAGTCTCTGAAACTGGTGAGCAGGCCAGGCACACAGTACTGATCCCCTGGGCTGTGGGGCTAGCTGAAAATGCTGGTCAACACC
>VZTX01017505.1:0-13064 GCA_013400915.1 Pardalotus punctatus | reverse complement strand
GGGGCGGGGCTTCATGAGGGGCGTCGTGAGGGGACGGCGCCGAGCTGGGGTTGAACGAACGGAGCCCTCACAAAAAAACCGGTTTGTTTTATACGTGGCCCCTGTATTTGTGTCATAAATGGATACGTGCGTGCAGTAAATGTATGTATGTGCGTAAGGAACGTACATTTGTGCACAGCCGCGATTCGAATGCATAAACACCGCTTTAAAGAGCGCCCGCCCCTCAGTCATTGCCGGTTTGTGGGGATTCCTGGAAACCTCTCTTTTTATCCCAAAAAATGGGCACTAATGCAGGGCCACCTCAGGGACTGCGTCATGCCCCCTTCTGCTAATCCACACTGAGGAAAGCATATCTTTTTTTAAAGCGGTGTTTTTCAGCCTTGGATTTTCGAGATGGCATTTTTGAAACCCCGTTTTTGACCCCAGAGCAGATTTTTTGCCCCAACAATGGCCTTTTTTATGCAAGAACAGCCTCGTTAACTAAGTAAAAGCCTTTTTGCCACAAGAAGAAACTTTTTTCCCCAAGAACAGCCTTTTTGCCCCAAACCCAACCTTTTTGACCCAGTATTTTTGTCCCAACAATGGCCTTTTTGAAGGAGATTTTGCACTTTCACTCCCCCTCATCTGAAGAGCTTTTCTTCAGATACCTTCCTTCTCAGCTCTTCTCGTTTTATATCTTCCCTGATTTGTATTTTCCTCTGTTTTTCATTAGTGACCATGTTGCAGTGACAATACTGCCCCAGCCAGCGCTTGCCACCCCTCACACAGGAGCAAAGGTAGGACTTGAACCTTGTGGGCACAAGCACAAAACATACCTGAATATGTTAATTTGAGCTTTTTAATGTATATACAAATGTTTTAGACCAGTCACAATTTCATTGAGTATATACCGTATTTACAAAAATTACAATAATTTAGTCAAACAGTAAACCTGAACATGGATAACCTCTGTCACTACCAGATATGACAAGAATTTTTTTTTTTTTTTTTAAGTTAACTATTTGGATATACATATGTCCTAATACTTTCATGCATCCATAAAAACATCAGGGATGGAAATAATCAAAGCTTAAGTGGGGTAGGGGTTTCTTTTTGGTAAAGTTTAATGGTGGATTTGTATTTTGTGAATGGATGAGTATCCAGAGTTATGTGCCATGACAAACTCGATACAAAGCTAATGAGGTTTTTCATCATTAAAAAAAGTACGTTATAGTAATGAGATCCTTTTTATTATATAGGCATAGGTCACAATATCTACAAATGTGAATGAGAAACAATAAACCAACAAATCACAGGAACATGATTCACATTCCAGTTATCTCTTTAAATAAGACAAGCACATACTGGATCAAAACATTAATAAATAACATCCAGTTGTTACTATTATCTTAAGGTCTTTTATATAAAAGGAGACCTATGTGTTGGTTTCACATTTTCAGTTAATGGCAGTAAATAATGGACCAATACAACAAAAGGATGAGTTTTATACAGAAAGCCATGTACTTTGACACACTGTCTTTGCAGTAATAGCTTTGCCACTTGGAAATGTAAGTGCAACAAGTAGTGGATTGTCTTGGAAAACCACCAGCCTTAAAGACTCACATCAGATGGCAACCTGTTCCTGAGGCAGTAAATACAAATTATTTCCTGCCCATCTTCTGAGAATCCCTCAAACACAGATACGTGTTGGTAAATAAACTGCTAAGCTTCAGTTACTCTATGAATGAACGCCAGAATTTGGGGTGAAATTTGAATTTGAACTCGCTTTTGAGCTAGGAAAGCTGCTTCAGCTTTAGCATTGGAGAGATTTCCTTGTGATGTTATTGCTTTGGTCCAATATAAACTTTTCCGATAATCAATTTGCACTGCATTGACCTCAAAAATCAGACCTGGTCTGATGGTTGTCTGCGTGACAGCTTGTACACCATGATCTGAAAAATGAAGCTGCAACAGGTTTCAGCCTGCCAAGAGCCTTGGCCAAGTGCTCTGGAGCTGATAAAGGCATAAAGGTGATACAAGTGGGCTGGAAAAAGGTCTGAATCCTCAGGAGGGGAAGTGTTACCTAGAGACTGGGAAGTTTCTAAAACTTTGCAGCAGAATTTGAAGTTGTTGGTATTAATTTGATGGTTTCAAGCTGCTGATGAGAACGCCATGGGAAATGCAGCGTGTGCTCATTCCTCACTTTGACAAGCATGGATTCACCCTTCCCAAAAAACTGCTGTTTAACAAACCAACGAGGTGCTGTTTAATCAAGGACTTGGTGCTTGCTTTCCAAAGCACTTTGCTGAGGAATTTTGCCTCACTTTTCACTGCAGGACTTGGAGGTGCAGCACAGGATTAATGCAAAAGCAGCAGGCAGCTGCCACGCTGACCTAACCCAGGATTCAGCTTTGGCTCTGTTCAGGCAGACTGCACTACATGAGCAATTAAGCAGCAAATGGTGACTGTTAGGAGTGTGCCTAAGCCACAGCTGAGCACTTCAACTGGATAATTTGATCCAAACCCAGGAAAAAAGAAGGTACATCGAAGTTTGGGCCTCACCACCAGCTGTTGAACTCAACTGAAGTGTTGCCATATCACGTCTCACAAAAAAAAAGGTAAGAAATTCACCAGCTACACTGTGTTGGAGACACACCAATTCCACCCATTCCCGGTATGTGTTCTCTCTCTCATCCCACTGGAGTCCAAAATAAAATAGAAAAGTTACCAGAAACTGTAACCCCGTGGCTCTGGTAGGGTGAGCCAGGTGGCCAGAGTTCCTCTGAGCTCAGGATTCTGGAGGCAAATGTTAGGACACCTTTCTCTTGTTCTTCATGATAAGTATTAGGCTCTTAGTTTTCTGAAACTTCTGAATTTCCAGCCAGTTTGGTTGATCTGTGACATTTGTGACAAGACACTATATAAGCACTAGCACGGGTCTGTGGTGGAGACTGAGAAAGTACCTAATACAAGGGCTTCTGTCCTTGGTTTTCAAATTCTGACCAGGCATCATTTAGCTCCATAAATATCATCTTTGCATATTGTTCATATGGCTGCCCAGTAGCCTGGAATAAAAACGGAGAGAAAAGAGGGATATCAGAGCTCCTAAATCCAACTACACTCAGCTTCATTCCCAAGCAGTTCCATGAATTTTCACTTATTCCTTGACAAAACAAGCTACTCTGGAGGGCTGCTGTCCTTAAGAATTTCTTGGCTTTGCTGCTCCTCAGAGCTGACAGCCTCCAGAGTGGGATAAAGCGCTGTCCCACGGGCATAACAAATGTAACCTTGTAAATAATAAATGCATACTTGGCGTTGGGAGAGGAATTTTACCTGCACTGAAGGGGAAGAGCTGCCACCTGACACAGTTCCTGGATAAAATCAGTATTCCTGCAAGGAATACTCAGCAGGTTCCAAGCACAGTCTTGGGGTTGGGAGTGGTTACAGAAGCCCTGACCGGTTTGGGTTGGGAGGGACCTTAAAGACATCTCATTCCATGGGCAAAGACACCTCCCACCAGACCAGGTTGCTCCAACCCGGCCTTGAACAGTTCCAGGGCTGAGTTTAGAGTCCTCAACTTCCAGAAACCAGCAAAAATCTTGAGCTCCCACTCTCTACAGAGCTGTTAGCCCCAATAAATTCAGCAATCCCATCCAATGCTTTATAATGAACACCAACAGTTTCCCCCCAGGGCAGAAGCAGCCCAGCCTTACCTTGTCAGGGTGAACGACGAGCACAGCCCGCCTGTACACCTTCTTCACCTGCTCTGGAGTCACCAGATCTGCCATACTCACAGGCTTCCACTTGGTCTCCCCTTCCCACAGCACCGTGTGCATGGTGGACAGCAGCGCTCTGATATTCCTCTCCTTCCCTTCAATCCATTCCAGGACCTGCAGAAAGGAGCAGGAGGCTCCACTTATGCCTCACGTTAAATATTCCACCAGGACAAAAGTTTCTTCATTTGAATAGCCATGACCCCGAGGAACATCTTAAATTTCTTTCCATGCTTTAGTAACACCTTTGTCTAATTGTCATTAATTTTTATATCACTGCATGAAAGTTAAGACACAGCTTAAGCAGCATCCCTGCTAAAAAACTGACTTGGTAACACTTGATGGAATAGTCAAAAGATAAATTGTTTAACTGTCTGGTTCTTTAGCAAGGTTAATTGCACACCTAAATTAAGCTTGGCTACAGCTAAAATGTAAATGTGAAAACCAAAGCATAAAAAGATTTCACAGTTCCAGGCTGAGCTGTCCTGATGAAATAAAAACGCAGCAGAGCAATGAGAATTATATTGGGAAGGCAAAATCAGCTGGGTGCTTCAGTGACTCAGCAGATTTTGTGGGAATAAAAATGGGAACTGGGAAAACTCCTGCCCACTCCATGGCCTGACATGTCCAGCTGTTGTGGCTGATGTTTGTGTTCAGCCGGGTTGCTGGCACACCCTTCCCAAAGATTGAAACCTTTCCAAAAAGTTTAAAAAAAAGGAGATTTTTAGATGATCATTCTGTTTTCTAGAATTTTGCTTGGCTTTTGCTGCAGCTTTTCCTCTGAGTTCTCTCTCCTGTAATTCCAATTTGTGGTTTCATATTTCAAATACAGGGCAGGACAGACTGAAATCCCTTCCTTTTCATAAGAGATCTGCAGTTTGGCCATTTATTGAGGAGAGATGAGAGAATTCCAAAGAGGGCAGGATTCATGAGGCAGAGGATTAGTTCAATTAGCTGTGCCTGCTAATCAGGGCTGGACTGATGTGGAAGAGCAGCAGCCCAGACAGTGACCCTGAGGAAGTCACTGTTGATGTGGTCTGGTTGAGGACACAAATGTAACCTTGGAGTTTTAATCTAGTGAGGACATGGAATGACTGGGAGTTTTAAATCTAGTGAGGACGTGGAATGACTGCGAGAACATCACCAAAAACTTTGCTTACTTTTAGTTTTTCAGGGTCCATCTCCTTTGCCATTTCTTCTTTTCTCATCTCAGCTATTGTTTTGGGGCCCTTCTTGTCCTTGTGAGCATTAAATCCTTGACCAGATAATAAATCTTCGAAATCTGCAGACACTTTTGGCTTGGAATCTTGAAAAACAAGAAGATTTGAAGTTATTATCATAATATGGGTATATTTAACACTGGTTTTCTACCTAAAGTCAAGCACATTAACAATTTCTCAGTGCAGGTTCTCATAAAAGATGTTACTTAATATTACCTTTAAATTATTAATGTTATAGAATCACAGAGTGGTTTGGGTGGGAAGGGACCTTAAAGTTTATCCAGTTCCAACCCAGTGCCATGGGCAGGGACACTTTCGCTATCCCAGGTTGCTCCAAGCCCCTTCCAACCTGGCCTTGGGCAGTTCCAGGATTATTTTGGAAGCTCATTTAGAATACAGGCCTTCCTAAACAGCACGATTTATAGTCTAGGACAGGGTATATCACAAATTATTAACATGACTGACCTGCTTAGCCCTAACTTGCAAAAAAAAAGAGATTTTAGAAGCCAACCCTTTGGACGCTGCACCCCAAAGCTCTTACCAACATTAGCCGGTCCCTTGCCGCGCTCGCCCTGCGCCCCGGGCATGGCTGAGAAGCTGACGTTGTAGTTGGGCTTGTTCTGGGGGGAGGCGTGGGGGGCGCTGGGCTGTGCTTTGGCCTGTGCCCCCTGCCAGCCGTAGCCAGCCCCCTGCTGCCACCCGCTGCCCCCCATGGGCTGCGGCGGCGGCTTCTGCGGCGACGGGGGGAAGCCCCCGCCCATGCCCGTGGGCGTGGTGGGCTTGCTGGCGAACGAGGGGCCGCCTGCGGGGAGCAAAGGGAGAGGAGAGATGGTGGGAGTTATTCATCCGCCTTCTGTAAAGGGAATCTCACCAAAATCTCCCGTTTTCAGCTCTGCCACAAACTTCTGCAGCATCAGTTCTGCCCTGTCATTGAGCTGTGAGCTCTTTAAAGGACAGCAGCTGGCTTGGAGGATTTGGGGAGCTGGAGGTTGGTTGGGGAAACAGGGAAAGCTGGATGGAGCTACCAGGGAGCCACAGCTCTGTGTGCGTGGTGGCAGCACAGAACCACAGAATGATCAAGGCTGGGAAGGATCTTACAGCTCGTCCAGTTCCATCCCTGCCATGAGCAGGGACACCTTCCACTAGGCCAGCTTGGCCTTGAGCACTTCCAGGGACGAGCAGCCTCTCTGGGCAGCCTGTGCCAACACCAAGCTGCTGTGTTGAAATCGTATCTCCTCACGCTGTGCTGCTTAATGTCATGCACAGAGATGTGCTCCAGCACCTCATTGCTTTAGGGGATGCTCCTCTGGCTCTGTGTGTGTTTGTGGGAGGTACCCAGTGTCAATGTTTTATTATTTCAGACTGACATCCACACTCGACTCCCAGCTCGGAAATGTGTCATGGAAACTGGATGAAGTGCTTTCGACTTAGTCACGAACAACAAAAATGTGCTTAAATATCCTGGGGATGCCAAGTCATTTGTTTTTAAACCCCATCACTCTCCTCCAGAATGCATATTTTAAAAGGACCTCGATGGCTCTGACATGGGCCTTGGCAGCCTTTTTATTTTGCTCCTGCAGAGCAGTCTGTAATCCAGCAGAGGGAACTGGGAAACCTAATTCCAGACCCATGCTGCTACTGACGCAAAGGGGAAAACAAACATCACACCAAACCACGAGGGCTCCCTAAGAGCTGAGGGAAGCAACAAAAGCAAAAAAAATCTATTTACCACAGTCAGACAATGCTGGGGTTTAAGGAAAGCTTCAGTCATTTCTCAGAACTGCCTTTTAAATGCTGGAATTGAGGGTTTGCTGATTATTTTATGACATCAAACAAGGGAAAAAGGCTTTTCTAAGCAGTCGGGCTTTGTAGCCAGGTGCTACCCCACCTTTAGATAATACTGCAAATGAGAGGCAGATTAATTCCACAGGTTTCCTCACAAAGCAGAAAAATGAGTCAAGTCTAGAAGGAAACAATTCCTCAGGAACTCCAGCAGCTCTGCAGAGCCCAATTCCCCTCCCAGGCCTGTAGCAGCAGTTCTCCAGCCAGAGCTGAACACAAAGCATCCTCAGCCAGAGCATGTTGAGACTCAGCAGAGGTTGTGCTTTGAATCCATGGAGCTTGCTGAGGTCTCTGCACAATGCCAGCACATTTTTTTGACAGAGGATTAGGAAAAACATGGATTTGTAAGAATTTACGGGAATCAGGCAGAAGGGAAAGCCTGGCAGCAGCACTGGCGTGCAGGCAGTTGAGAAACCCCCCACATGCCAGGGTGTTCAGCCTATTTCTCTAAAAGAATGCTGGTAATTTATTTTTTTCTTCCTTTAATAAGGGATGCAAACCTGCTAAACTCGCTCCAAGACTTCCCAGATCAGCAAATGGATCCAGTGTTTGGGGTTTAGCCTGATGAGTGGGAGTGCTGTGGAGGGATCCTGTAGGACTGGTGGCAGCAGACTTACTTCCCATTCCTAGACCACCTTAAAAAGAAAAAAAAGTATATATATATAAGAGAAAAAAGAACATTTTTTTCCTGTTTGATGTGAGTGCAGCTCTTCCCCAGTGCTCAGTCACATATTAGAAGGCTGCTATTAAAATTGAGTGTACCAGTGTCAGGTTCCTCAGCAGCCTCAGACTTGTTGCACACCCACTCCCAATTAGGAACAGCAGCAGGAATGTTCCCCAGACTGTCTGCACTGACAGAGGAATTATGATAGATGGATATATTTTAAGAACTAGAAGCCTTCAGGAAGCAACTTTGGTAGGCCATACACACTCTCCCAAGATTAGAAAGAATCATGTAATTATTTAGTGGCATCCCAGGAGTGCACAGCAGTTCCCAGGTCCTTCCCATGGCTCTCCATGGAATAAAACACACCTATGGATATCCTCCCCGAGCACCTGTCCTGCTCTGGGCTCTTGAGGAAAGGAATCCAGATTTTTTTAAATTTGGAAATCTTTAGAGGGAACCCGTTCTCTACAGCCACTGGCAGCATTTTCTCTCAGCGTCTCCCCTCTCAGAGCTCCTTAAAGGTTTGTTTTGTCAACCACCCTGAATTTTTATGTCACATACCTGCTTTGCTGGGCCAGTCCCAACCACTGGAAACATCTGGTTGGATGGAAACGGTTGGAGTGCTAGAAGCTAAACAGAATGATTGATATCAATATCTCAAAGTGGTCCAGCAAAACCAGCACAACCCAGTGCCCCCCAGGAGCCACTGGGACTCTCTGAACAAAGGCTGTGAACCTCTAGTGGGAGGTGGCCCTGCCCATGGCAGGGGTTTGGAATTGGATGATCTTTAAGATCCCTTCCAATTTTCCAGGGAGATAATCCCAAGGAACACATATTAGATGATCAGGCACAAACAAATCCGTAACTGAATGTGTTTCAGACAAGGATGCATATTAAATTTTTGGGTGAGAAGGAGGAAATTAATGAACATTTTAAGCAGAGAGAAGAAAATTCCTTCTCTTCAGTCAAATTCAGCTGTGAATTTGGTCAGGGTTAGGATTGGATCTAAAGAAAGTTGATACCTGCAACTAAAATCACCAATGGATGTGTGTTTTCTCTTAATATGCCCGCTGTGTTTAGTGCAATTAATGGTAGTTTGGTTCAAAGGAGGCCTCATAACCACAGGAATATGTGGGCAGACATTCTTCATGGCCTCTTTTTTTATTTATATAAATAGCATATTAATTAAATCGAAGACCTGAGCAAAACTCAGCTCATCATACCACACTTCAAATGCTGAATATATTTTAAGTCTGAAGACCAAAAGCTCTTTCCTGTTTCGTTGGGTTTCTGCGGTTTAGAGTCATGTTATGGGAGGCATCAGTTTGTCCTTAGTGGTTCCATTTCTATTTCAAAGCAACATTTTACATTTATTTAAACCCACTGGAAGAGCGTCCCCTTTCTTACCCATGTGAAAGGGATCACTGTGCACAGTTGGTGAAGGGCTTCTTGTGGCCTGAAGGAAAGGATCCCCAGGGCCAGCTGATGAGCCAAGGAAGGAGCCCAGGAGGTCTGGACCGGTTTGCTTGGGGCTACTTCCAAATGGATCAAAGGCAGTGGCTGTGAAAACATATTTGAGAAAACGAAATCATTCACTTGTACCAGGAATGTGCTTCAGGGGAAAGGCACTGCTGTGGGGAGAAGGGAATCTGATATTGCAGATAGCAAATAGAGAATGTGAGACTGTGGGGGAGCAGCTGGAGAGCATCAGTACCCCAAATTCTGGGCACCTGAAGAGCCCCATGGCTTGGTCATGGCAACAAACTGACCCCATATCTCATTTCCAAAGAGAGAGGCTGAATTGAGAGCCGGGCAAAATGAGTATTTAAGGACTCAGGTACTTCAGGTGGAGTTTGAACTTGCACACACTGCCAGTAGATGGTGGAGGACAGTCTGGAGCTTGGAGTTACTGCCCTGGTGCAACTCCTGCCATTCCTGCTTCCTCTCAAGATGATTTCAGGCTGGCAAAGGTTAGCCATGTTGGGGGTAAAAGGACTTTTAGAAACAGCTTTAGAAAATAACTGATACCTTTCCTAAGAGCATCCCTTGTTACAAAAATCTGGTTCTTCTCAAACTCCGTTTTTGATCCATTTGTTCAGCGTTCTCTCTTTCATGTAAAAACCCCAAGCCCAGCCAAAAGAAATTTCTCTGAAGTCACTCAGATGCTTGTCAACAAATTTAAGGTAAAAAGCATCCTGAAAGGTACAATCCCTAGAAGCTCTGCACTGTGGTGATGATGCTACTCATCCCTTATGTCACACAGTCACTGCTCTTCACTCATCTCCCAAGCTCTTATCCTTGCTTTCCTGAGTTGGGACAATTTAGCTGTGTGGTGCTGGCTCTGCAAAGCTCATAAATCCATAAATCTTTTCCTGATCTGTTGCTGCACCTCTGCCTTGTGTGATGTGTCTGCACAACCTTCCCACCCTGGGTGAGAGCTCTCAGACTGGGCCTACAACAACCACAGCACAAGGAACCTTCTCCAGCTACAAGTGACCAATTTCTTCCACTGACACTTGGATTCTTTTTCTCTCTGTTTGCACTTGCTCTCCTCTCTTTGCTTAATTCTCCAAAAGATCCCTCTCCCTAATATCTATCCAACCACTCCTGCTGGCCTGGCCTTGGAAGATACAGAAGTTCTCTATTTCCTAGTCCAGGATCACTATGACAGCTCCAAACCCCCTAAGTTAAAAGAGAAATTAAACTCAGAGTGCTGTGGGTCTGCCCAAAACCCCTGAGGATTTTTTTTAAACTCGTCATCTCCTCACATGCACTACTGGACCCAGAAAAAGAGCAAAACTGAGGATGTCCAGTGGCTGTTGGTGTGAGGAGCCACCAAAGCCCGGTGTGTGCTCCAGTAGGGACCGGTTTGGTGAGGATGCACCAGCTCTGGAGTAGAGGAGCTGGTTGGCCTCAATTTTCAGGGAATGGGGGTATCCAAGAGGAATCCATCATCCCAGAGCAGCTCCCCCAGTGGGATCCTCCAAGCCCAAGCCACCATTACCTTCTCCTACCCTCGGGGACGGGGACGGCGACGCCGAAGCTGCCGAGCGCCGCGGGGTCGACTGCACGGATCCAGGGCCCCCCACATGGAAAACCTCCTCGGCAGCCGCTCCGCCAGGGCTCTGCGAGCTCGGCCCGCCGACCCCGAACAAATCATTCAGCAGGTCAGAGTTAGAGGGGGCAGCGCTGGGCTGCGAGGGAAAGCTCTTGCTCATGGGGCTGCCATCCAGGCCCAGCAGGTCCACATCTTCAGGGGGAGGTGGTGCTGGAGGCTCTTGCTGCTTTTTGCTGTGTTTTGGGGTCCCGTGGGGCTTGTCACCGCTGGCATTACTGTGCTGACTGGAAAGGGACAAGAGTTCGTCATCTGACTGTTCGCTTTCCTCATGCACCAACGCTGCTCGATCCTCTGAGGTGGGGTGAGAGCTACTTTTGTCAGATTTCTGATCTAAATGATGATTGAAAATAAAATTAGGCAGCTGTTAGTTTGGTCATCACAAAGGTCCCGTAAAAATCAGCTTACAAGCAGAACAGAAAGCTACTGAGAATAGCACAGCAGCATTTTGCTAAAATAATTTTGCTTTTTAAAATAAAAGTTGTCAAATTTCTTCCCCAAAAGGGTTCTCCAGGCCTGGCACAGCTGCCCAGGGCAGTGGTGGAGTCCCCATCCCTGGAGGAAGTGGCACTTGGGGACATGGGTCAGTGGTGGCCTTGGCAGTGCTGGGGAGTGGTTGGACTCGATGACCTTAAAGGTCTTTTCCAACCTAAATGATCCCATGATTCCTTTGCAGAGATTAACCTCCATTTTATCATCAAGGCTTATTTATTTCCAGTTTTAGCATGAAGGAGGCCTTGGGTGAAGGTTCACCCTAGAACTGTGTCAATAATGGTCCCACAGAGCACAGTCTGACGAGGATGTTGTAGGAAATGAATTCCCCTTCCATTGCAACATCAGGGTGTGCCCAGCAGCAGCTCAGTGATCTGATGGGAAAGACTCGTACAGTGGGATCCTCCAGCCCCACTGTGCTCCCAGCAGGGGCAAAAGGAGCTCTTTATGTTCTCTGGAGCACACTTGACCCTGGAAACCAAGCCTTGCCTACCTTGCCAGCTGAGAGACGAGAAGAATGCGCTCTGCCCAACGTTCCTGATGTTATCCTGGGGGGAATCCGTGGCACCTCTGCCTGCAGCACAGAGCACCAGAGAGGTGGGATCAAACCAAACCCAGCTCAGCAGGGAGAAATCAGGCAAAGGGAATAAATCCATGCAGCCCTTACCTGCCAAAGCAAGAGTGTCCTGGTGCTCCTGGTGGGAGGAGAAGAGAATGGAGGGATTGATGTCTTTTGTGGTGAAGTTCTCCCATGGGGGAGTTAATTCAGTTTGTCTGTCTGCAGACTGTATTTCTATGTCCAGTATAACATGAAAGAGCTGAGGGTATTTGTCTGGAGAGTCACAGGCATCCAGCTCAGGCCTAAAGGGGACAAGAGTGGTCCAGTTGAAAAGGGAAGAATATTTCTGGAAAGCTATAAAAAGGCTTTCAGTATATTCAGGCTTTTCATATTTCATCTGTGACTGTTCTCCCTCAGCCTTCATCAGGCTTTTATGCATCAGGTTTGATTAATGTTCAGCTTCAAACACTCACTTGGTGAATTTGAGAGTGGTTGTTCCCAGGGCTATGAATCCAGTGTGAAATTGAATTTGGAATATTTGTGTGTTGGTCATCTGAAAAGAAAAAAAAAACAGCACCAGATTGAACAAGGGCTTAAATACATGAGTTAGTTAAGTCTACCCTAATCTTAATTGCTGCATAACTTAATTCATTCTTCTTGTTCTATGGCAATATTTCCTTCTCAATATTCCCAAATATTCCCAATATTTCCATATGTCTTAAACCCTGCTGCTGCAGGCTCTGTACAGCAGAAAGCCTTCAGGAATACACCTTCTTTCCCTGCTTCTCTTTATTTCTGGGATCTACTCATCAGTGTTGCAATGAAATGAAGCAGTTCCCACTGAATACATTGGAGCAACAGGTTTTTTTTCCCAAAGAACATACAACCATTTCACTTGGAGTAGAGGCTTCAGGGAAATGTCATCTACACAGCAAACAGCACCAATCATCAACGGAGAGGAGGAAAACATTCACGGCCACTCTGCAACTTGAATATTCAGGTTTCAAATACATCCTCAAGGAAATGATGGACACTCCATGTTTAGCCAGCTCTCAGTTCCCCACACTGCCTCCACAAGAGACCCCAAAACAAGCTCCTACTTTGGCTTGGAGGCGTCCCCCGATGGTCGATCTCATGTGGTAGACGGAGACAACGACATCTCCATGGACAGTGGCTCCCAGTGGGATCAGGACTTTCCCTTCCTGCACACGGTATTCCCTTCGAGGGGAACAGGAGGAAAGCCAGGGTTAAGCTCCTTCTCCCACATGTCCACAGAAAAGCTCTCACCTCATCCAGGCCAAGCAGGGAGAAGGTGCATTCAATGCTCTGCTTGATTAAATCAAAAATATTCCACAGGGGGAACTAACACAGCACTGAACAATCTCTAGGAAGGTATCCCACCTTGTGACAGCCTCAG
>VZTX01017504.1:65191-96899 GCA_013400915.1 Pardalotus punctatus | reverse complement strand
GAGAGGGAACCTCATCAGTGTCTGTAACTATCTGAAGGGAAGGTAGCAAGAGGATGGAGCCAGGCTCTTCTCGGAGATGCTGAGCAACAAGACAGAAAGTTCCACACACAGAAGTTCCACCTGAACATGAGGAAGAACTTCTTTACTGTGCAGGTGACCATGCACTGAAATAGACTGCCCAGAGAGGGTGTGGAGTCTCCCTCACTGGAGATATTAAAGATTGATTGGGACACGACCTGTGCTATGTGCTCTGGGATGACCCTGCTTGAGCAGGGAGATTGGACCAGATGACCCCCCTGTGGTCCCTTCCAACCTGACACATTCCATGATTCTGCGTAGAGTGTTTTTTTGTTGTGTGTAACATATTCAGTGTAGACATGTCCCTTAAATGCGTCGATTTTTCACTTAACAATGAAGTAATTTCCCATTCCAAGTCTAAAAAGAGGTACAGCCAAAGAACAACGTTTACAAGGCTGGCAGAAAAAACTATTTTACTCACATATGCAAATACCTTCTAGTAGGTACTGGAAACTAGGAGGTTGAGAGGAAATAACAACTTTGACATAGTTGTAGAGGCATTCAGTCACAGTGTGGGTAGAATGACAGGTGATGTGTGGCTACCACAAAACACAAATCTTGAAAATTTTTTGCCTACATATTCTTCCCAGGTTTTACTGACAGCATCTACATAGCATTTTAATTCTCAAAACAAAGCTTGGAGTTCAACTTTCTTTAATCACTGTGCATTGTATAAAAGCTAAAGGAATATTATTTCTGCTTTTCAAACCAGCATTTGACATATCATGCCATCTATAGAATTAGCTGAAAGCCTCAAGGAGCTGAGATTTCAGAATTTTAAAAGACCTTATGTATAAAATGCCAAAAGATATAAAACATAGGAAACACCAATGGTAAAAATATTCCTATGATCACAGAATATATGCTACCACTATGGGGAGTTTTTCAGATTCTAACCAGTCTCACTTTTTCAAATCAATTCTGGTCATCATTCCAACTTCGCATGATAAAATAGCTGTACATATGAATTTTGTGCATCTCTGGAATAACACATATAAAACATAAACAAACATCTCAAAGGCAGGTGCCAAGAGGATGGTGCCAGACTCTTTCCATTGGTGCCCAGGAACAGGACAAGGAGCAATAGCCAAAAAATAAAACACAAGGAGTTCCGCTCAAGATGAGAAAGAACTTCATTACACTGAGGGTGGCACAGCATTGGAACAGCTGCCCAGGGAGGTTGTGGAGTCTCCCTCTCTTGAATCATTTAAAACACAGCAGGTTCACCTGCTCTGGGTGACCCTGACTTGTCAGGGGTTTGAATGAGATGGTCTCCAGTGGTCCCTTCCAGCCCTAATAATTCTGTGATTCGAATAAGTAGATGTATGACATACAAATTAGAATGAAAATACTGTATTGGGAGATTGGGGTTTTCTTTAAACATGGCAAATTAACAGCAAAGTTACCTTTTACTATACAAAAGGTTATTTACAGAAATTTCAGAAATATTAGTATTTAGTGATTGGAGGAGCTCTTTCCTCAACAATGAAAATATATTTTTCTTTATCTTGGAAGGGAAGGGAAGTTCAGGGAAATTCAGGGAATGGAAGTTAAGAGAAGTTCAGGGAAGGGAAGGGAAAGGAAGGGAAGGGACGTTCAGGGGAGGGGAGGGGAAGGGAGGGGGAGGTAGAGGGAGAGGGAGAGGGGAGTTAGTACACATATTTTTAAATTATTATTGTTCAGACCTTATACAATTGCTTTTGAATTCTGAAATTCACCTCCATAAGGTGTGTAGTGTTTTTTTTCATACATAATATGAATGAGAGTATCATTGCCCAGTGCTTATCTCACATAATAGATGGGCTACAAATAACTGTTTACTTCCAGCTCCTTTTTTTGACCAGCAGATTTCTAGCTTTAATTTCGGTCCACACTGGAACTTTTAACAGTTCCATCAGCTAATGAGTGAAAAAGCATGTCATCCATAACTCTGTATTGGTCAACCCATGTAAATAAAGAAGGAAACCTCTTGATAAAAGAAGGTGCCCAGTCCTTTTAGAGTCATCACAATGTACTAACAGCACTGTTTTTTGAGGGAAGGCCTGAAGTATTTCCAGACCAAACACTACTCAGATTTTATCAGTGTCATAACAATATGCTCTCTAAAATTCTATGCTGATACTTTAAATTTAACAAGTGATGCTATGACTGCTCTATGCCTGTTTTATATAGATCATGCTTGAGTGAAAGAGGACTTAAAGCATATGAATATTGACAACAGAATCAATATTTCAGTGATAATAGTTTGAATTATAATTAAGACAAAATAAAAAAGAGCAAAAAAATTTACTTTTTAACCACTTCACTTTCATAAAGAAAGGCATAAAAAAGTAAGGGGGGAGAGAAATTTTTCAAAGCCAAATATTTAAAAATATGGAACAGAGTAGGAAGGTTGTGAGTCAAGTCTCAGAAGGACAGATTTAACTGGAATCTGAAATCAAAGGGTATACAATGAGTCTTCAGTTCTAAATTTAAAGTCCCTGGTAATATATACTAAATAAAATGTATTGCCACTCATGAATACCATATACAGAAACACAGAGCATCAGAACAGAGATGGTACAGGAAAAAATTACATTTGTTATTAACTGATATTTAAAAGGTGATAAATTAAAACGTATTCTTATTTTAAATTCACTCACTTGTGACCAATCTCATGTGCAATGGTAAAAGCTGAACTTAGGCCAATGTCTTCATTAATGCTGCAGCTCCTTTCAGGCTCACACATTCCAGCCACAGAGGCCAAGCCTGAATAAACAGAAGGAGACACAAAGGGTCATGCCAAGGTGTTTCAGTCTTAAAAGCCCTAGTTATAAATGCCTGGATTCTTTTTAATAACTTCTATGCACAGAAGGAGCAGTTGGCAAAAGGTTAACTTTCTAGTCATTTGCAAAATCACTGGGGGGAATTTCACTTTGCCGGCTAGACATTAATATTTTTTGAACTGCAGTCAGTGCTGGAAAATGTCTAGACTAGGGGTTAGATTTATAAATTTTACTTCTGGTAACTTGGGACCACCTAGTAACTTGAGCCAGGAGAGGGAATTCAAGGAAGCATTTCTATTTTAACATTCTTGAGCCTGAAGAAAGCAAAATGTATCCACATTATTTTTCTAAAGAAATCTGTTTAAGTTTAGTGGGTTCATAAAAACATACAAGCAACTTTTTAAGCTATGAAAAACCTCATATGGTATGTTAAAAAAATTAAAAAGACAAAATTGAATGCATCAGTGAAGAGAGAGGAGACATGTTAATAACTAGCACTCATTTAACCATGGAAGTCTTTTCCATTTATCACCCATCATCTTCTGGTATTAAAACCTTATTGTGTTACAAGGCCTTTTAAAAACTTTCTTCAGAGAGAGAAAGCCGCGGGCATTTATGGACTATGGCTCTTCTGTATCTTGCACATTTTTCAGCAGCAGATTATTACAGAATATACTGCAGTCATAATTTAGTGCCACTAGAGAAAGCTTTAAACATCAGATTTATTTAATGTATTTTTCCCTAGAGTTTCTTATCAGAAAGAAGAAGCAAACCTTTCTTTAATGAAGTTACCTGCTCAGTTAACTACACTACAAAAAAACCAGAAGACCAAAAAAAATCCCCAAAACCCATACAACCCCAACAATAACAAGAAAAAAATTGAAAAAGTTTAATTTTGGTTGACGGATGAGGGGAATGGAACAGGGAGCGGGAAAGACAGAAAGCAAACTATATGAGCAGGGACTTCCAATTATTCTCTTTGGACCAACAGTAAGTAAGTCATAATATGACAAGTGCTTCCTGCTGTGTCCACATTAGTAATTAATTTGAAGCCATAGGAGTGGGTCAGCACAGCAAAGCATTGATGTTGAAGCTCTTCACATATCTTTGCCTGCTGGTTTGGACATTCTGGACTAGTTGAATCCTGTAGGCTGAATGGCACTACATGTGGTTCAAAGCTTCCTGAAGGGAAAAAATATTGCAGGGGTATCATGAGAACAAAGCCCCTGAGTGATCTCAGGTCTCCTGCAGGCTCATATAGAGCCTTTGGGGGTATGTGTTCCATGTTTTCTCCCAAACAAATCTAGTTTGGACACACCAAAACTACTCTGATAGCCAAATAGACATGGGCAAAAGGTGACAAGGTGACAATGTGTCTGGAGAATTTGCAGTGTGGAACCTGCAAAAAACACAATAATTACAGTTCACCTAAGCTGTTCAAATTGAGGAAATTCTGAAGACACCATGGCAATACATTATATATATAACTATCATCTTCCCCTTAAAAGTCCACCATATTTGAATGATAAAGTCATCTTCATCTTCAGGTCTTAAAACTGGGCATTTTCTTCTGCAACTTAGAAGACCAGAGTAATATGATTCCATACCATGCTTGCAGAAAGTGACAGAGATCGAATTAAGAACTCAGTCAGTGGCTCAGGCTTTAAAAGGAGTTGTCCTTCACTGGAGCCACAGACATGCTTCAAAGATGTCTGAGGTCTATCTTTTCTAAGAGGTTCCATGAAAGATTCCCTGTTTCAGGTAACTGAAATGGGATACAGATGTCTATGCCATACATAATCTTTTACTTCTGTTTCTTCTTAGAATACCAGTTATTCAGGTTGCTTTCGACCTTTTGAGACCTCTTTGTGATTTTGTTCAGTGATTCTTTATATATATATGATTAACATTAGTTACTGGATGTCAGTGTGACTTAACATATCAAATGCCTTGCAAAAGAGGACTACAGGGCCTTGTCTCTTTTCCAATTCAATGTCTATAATGCAAAAAATTGTCATGGTTTTGTTGCCAACACCCCTATAACAGTGAGTTGGAACTGATACCACATGTGACTCTAATTTTTAATTTTATTTTTTTAATTAAACTTTTTGTTTAATAAATTATTTGCCAAAGTCTACCCTCTGTTACAGTGGATTCAAGTGAAGCAGATTTTGCCTTTATGCCAAAATCTGATACAGTAAGAACTAGTACACTAATGATCTGTGTCAAAAGTATCACATAAAAATATCAAATAGTTCATGCATGAATGTATTCTCTTTCAACCTTTCTTCTTTTAACACTTGCAAAGCCATTTCTAAGACATCAATATAGATACAGTCTCTCCAGTTTTGTAACTCCAATGGCAAATAAAATGCGTTACATTTAGAAATTCACCAGCATGATCTGCCTTTTACTAAAGCATGTTGTGAGTTTTGTTTCTATTTATAGAAGGCAACATTCTGGTACCTTTCCCCATGTAAACTACACCCCTCTGTCAGAAGCATTGTACTGACTTGAGAGAGACTTGTAGAAAAATTAACATGGGCTAAGGCTATCAAGCATAGAGTAATATGGAGAAAGACAAAGCAAGTACAATCATGAACTCTGACTGAGAAAAGTATTAATAATCTGAACTAGCTGAATTAGAATTTTATCTTTAATCACCAATAAGAAAGAGGCTTATGAAAGGATGCAAATTTAAAAAAAAATCTAAATGATGTTACATTAGTCTTTGAATAATGTTCTTTTTATATATTAAAGCACCACTGGAGATAACAACTTATAGTTACAGGTCATCTATAGCGATTTACTGTAGTAAATAACTTTTAGTGACAAATTTAGGTACGGAGAGAACAATAGCTCTCCATTGTTAATCTAAGGTAGCCATGTGCACTTCTCCAGTGTCAAAGCATTGTTTTAAGTAGTTTCAATGTTATTGAATTTTCTATCACTGTGCTCTGTTTTTCTACAACTGTGAAAGGAAAAATATGAAGCTGTACTCACTGCTGTACAACAGAGCAGCAGGGGAAACGTCAAAGTCCATTTCTTTTGTAAAGTTTATGTGGGTAGTTTTACAATTTTACTGAGGATTTTTACTTCTATTTTTTAAACTATTATGAAGACGATTTAAATGGAAATAAACAGTAAGTTCTCTTCTCTAAGAACTAAAATTGAGTAATCTGCTAGGTTTTATCACAACTACAGTTGTCAGAGATGAAATACACAGCAGCAGATCACATAATTCAAACTTGCAGCAAGGTACCAAAGCCAAAAGCCACCTAGATTATCTTCTATTTTTCACGTTTATAAAACTGCAAAATTTTGAACGTACAAAGTTTAAAAGATCTAATCAGTCAACAAAACAATAGCTAAGTATAAAGAAAGGAAACAGCAAATACAAGCTGAAATTTCTCTTTATAATCTTACCCAGTGTTCCACAAGGCTTGTTTTTATATGTGCAGATATCATATCTGTTAAGGAGAAAAAAAAGTAGATAAAGTATGTCAGTGAATCACATTTGCAAGATACTTTGTATATTTATCACATATCTGTATCATAGTCCAAGTTGTCAGACCGCAATCAGTTTAATTATGGGCAGCCAGCTGATGTCGGCATTTTCTACACTCTGGGGTAAACCACAAGCTGCAGTACACTCACAGCCGCTGGCCTCAGGCCAGTGGGACACCTGCCAGTAAGAAAAAATTGGTTAAAGTGGATCGTTGTAATCACCAGCTCCATAAAGCAGTCTACCATTCGCTATGAAGTTACAGCAGCATGGCTATAGACTGCAACTGATTCTTAAACCTTAAGTTTTACCTATTCAACATAACTGGAAGCCTCTTATGGTCTCATACTTATCAGTTAAACAACATTAATTGTAAGTCATACTACTTAGACTTTTATTCTAATTTAAAAATTGAACTCTGAATTATTATACCATTTTTAAAAAACAGTCTTATGAATTGCCATTATAGTGCCCTTGTCATTATCTTCCATAATTATAGTGTGTCTTAAGAATATGTGCTAACAAACTGAAATGAAAAACATTTTTGCAAAAAGCTAAAAAATGTCTTTAAAGAGGAATTTTCATCATTGTATCTACAATCCTTCAAATATAGAAGCTAATGAGTTTTTGTGTAGTTAATATATAAATACTGGAGCTAAAAATGGAATTAAAATGTTTTCTGTGGCATAGATTTTAGTAACAGCAGTGGTCATGCAGCAGTCAATTTATTAATTACACATTCATATTTTGAATATGCAATCAAAAATATGGATGGTGACAAAAGAACAGTCCCACAATGTCATTGATTTTCAAGAATTTATACTGATTTCCTTGCAGTATGCTTCAGAATAATTTCTATTTTTTGGAAAGGCAAGTGAAAAAAAAATGAAAAGATACTATCTTTATGCTTTAATTTTAAACCCAAATAGTTACAATTTCAGGCCACCAGACATTTCTGTTAAAAATACCATAAGGATTGTTATCACATAGGAGTCTGATCACAAGATATATATCTTTCACTGCTAAAAGAGTTATAGTCTGTCTACAAGCCAAATCCATGGACAAAATAACAAAGCTTAAAATTTGGAACAAATCCAGTAAACTCTCTATGCATGTAGACTGCTGTGACCACATGGAATTTCTTTGATTTTTAAAGGGTTCTGAGTGTGGAGCAGTTTGTGGGATTAAGCTATAATTTTGAATTTAAATGTTCATGTTCACTAATCTCATCGAGGTGGTTCAAACCTGCACTGACTTCCCTTTTGCTGTCTGGAGGAGGGGAAGGTAACCAAATCAGCATTCTTATTAAAAACATCTTGAAATATAATCATTGAAATGTTGCTAAGTTTCAAGATGACAAAGCAAAAGGAGGATTTTCACTGCCTTTTATTTATTTAAGGAAGCAAGCTTCTTATTTCTGTATCCAGGACAGTGCCCGAACCTAATCCTACTGAAGTTTAAGCAAAATCTTTTCCTCAAACAAAGCAGACAGGGCTCAGTCTTATTTAGTGAGAAAACCCTAACTAAGTTCTTCAGAACATAGTTGAGAACCGAATGGAAGAATATCTCTGAAATACATAGGAAATACTGGTCTTCTGCTTTTTAATATCCAATGGTAAAACAAAAAACAAACAAAACAAAACAAAACAAACAAAAAACTAAAAGCAAACAAAAATTAAAGGCATACATCCTTAGATAAAATCAATGTTTGAGAATAAAGCCAATTCCACTCAACTCAAGTAAAACATTGTCACTGACTCCAGCAGAGCTGAAAACTTGCACTTATGACCTGAATCAACTTGTTGTCATACAGGTATGAATCTGAAGTTACTCCTCACCCTAGGTTCAGTTTCACAAAGAACCGTGGCAGGAGAGAATTATATTAATTAAGTCCCTTGTTTCTGTCATATTTTTGAAAAACAAAGACCATGGTATTCTTTGATTTCTACTGGGAAATGTGTGTTCTTCATTAAGCACAAACTAGCATTTTTAAGAAACTAGTTTTTTTAAGAAAACATAACAATAATGAGATTTAAATTAGAAGTAAAACTAAGGAAAAGATACCTTTATTTTCCAATACACTGATTATTTTTTGCAAGAACGTACCAGGGTAGTAACATGTTCTAAATATGCCATCACTGTATATTCAAATTTTATAAATAATGATTCATTTCCAGTAGGGATATTCACATACTCTCCTAGGCCCCAGTTAGGAAAAAAACCCTGTAAATTTTCAATGTTCAATGACTTACTTCATCTACATCATCTTCCAGCTCCATTTTTTTATCTTATTCCTTTCATATGAATGGTTTCTGCTTGTGATTTGTCTGAAAACTCACCACATTCTTATGTACCAAATTGCTTGCTTCCATCATTTCCTTCTCTAAATGATTTAACCAGATCAGACTAACTTGCCTTTTTTTGGTTTTGACACCCTTTCCTCTAATTTTATTTTGAGTCTTCAAGGAACCCATTTAGCCCACAGATGTTGGGTTCCAAAAGGCGGAAGTCTACACACGTAATACTTGACAGATAGTCACTTTAAGCCAAGAAACCCCTGAAATGACAAATCATCATGACTACCCATGAGATTAGATGGGTCTAATTGCTATGGAAAAAAAAAAAAAGGCAACCCCCAAACAAAACAAAAAATCCACACCCAAAAAAACAGCACAAAAGTGCAGTTTGATCACCAGGAGTTTAGTAAATACTTCAGGAGTTAAAGAGATCCCAAAGGTAGATTGTCAAGCCAACAATTATCTCAACTAACCACTAAAGATTATAACAACGGTCACAAGAGTTATGCAAAAATGTTGTTTCAGTTCACTGACAGACGGCATAAGTGGTACACCGTACAAAATTTGAATAAAAGAACACAATTACATAGGTCGCAAAAAAACTCTGGGTAAGATGGCAGCCAGATCATTTTGAGACAGCCAAGAAAATCCTCTGCCCAAGCCAAAAAACAAGATCATATAACTCCTAATAAAGTGGGTGCAGTGCCCCTGAAATGCGACCACACCGGGAAAGTGGAATGGAAAAGAGGTAGGAGGCAAGATGGCTGATTACTTGGCCATTCCTGCCCTGAACAAATCAGAAATCATTTCATGAGGCAGATGGGGAAGAGGTCTGGGACTGCTGGGCGTTCCTGTGGGGCTGCTGAAGTGCTGCAGCAGACAGGTAGGAAGTCCATGATGAATGTACAGCTCTCACGGACAGCTCTGACTGACACATCAGCCAGAAGGAAACTGCATAGACAGAACATTATCTGTTCAACGGGATGGTCAAGACCTGGAGCAGCAATACACTCCTGTCATGCCGGGGATCAAACAGCAGGAGTTAGTGCACCATACAAGGACACTTTAAAAGGAAAAAATTCCAGTCTTTTTTGGCAGGATATGAGCAGGCACCATGCTAAAATACACTTACTTTCACACCGTATTAAAAAGTGAAAGGGATTACAGATTACACTAGACACTGAAATTCTACTATCTCCTTTACCAAACTCGTTTAAAACTCTATCACAATTTTTAAAGAAATGTTCCTTGTACAGATTTGGTCCATGAGAACAACTGATCTCAAAGAACGCCCACAAAAAGTTGTGGAGATGCCCACATACAATTATTAACAGGCAAAACATACAAAGCTAATCTGCTCTGGAGAAGTCACCTTAGCAGTGTGTACACAAGTTCTGTGCCAGCGGTACTCAGCACAAGTAAAAAGTCACTGATGTTTATTTAATGTATTAGGGTAGATGTAAGCTACAGACTGTCTCTTGAAGAAGCCTCCCTTATCTGTAACTCTAACCCAAAGAAAAATCCATTTCCTTTGCAAATCTGATGCAGGATCCTGATCATTTGAGTAGGACTTAAGTCAAACAGATTCACAGATTCTCTGTGAATATTCTAAGCACTGCTCAAATTTGTCAGGTAAATTATCTGCAGCTACAGCCAGACCCAGGCACTTTAGGGGAAATAAAGCCATTTGTCTCCTGGTACATGGTAGGGAAATGAGAAAAGATTCTTCCTGATCCCTGCAAACTGTCAGTTTTCAGGCCTAATGTATGTAGTGTGTAGCTATGTAGTTCACACAGAGTTCTATGAAAGCAAATGTAATCCCACATTAAAATTAGAAATTTATAAAAAATAAAGAGATATACTAATTCACAGGTTTGATTACAAGAAAGCATCACAATGATTCAGTCAGACCTCCACCCACACTTAGCATATAAATGTAAATAATTTATTCTAGAAGCTAGAGAAGTTTAAAAGATATTCCTTAAAAGTTATTCAATCTCACATTAAGAATTGTTTATAGCATAATTTGAGAACAACTGTATTAGGTCATCCAGTTATCTGCCTTTGCCTCCACAGCAGTAATTTTTGAGTGTTTGCAAAGAAAACAGAATTGCTCATACTGATACCTTCCCTGATAGAAGTTTCAAGCTCTGTGGTTTAGGGCACTTCAAAGACAGAGATTGCATCTTATTATTTAATTGATTTTTCAATTAAGGGCTGAATGTCTTCAGCTGAATTTCTCTTTTACCTGAAAAACCAAATTATTTCAGCATCTATCTGGGGAATATGGTTATGCCTTTATCAGCAAAATTGAGTCCCACTGTTTCAACAGAGCTCCTTCCTGTTGAAATCACTTTTAAAATTTTCTTTTAATCAGATTAATATATGGAATTTCTCAGCACTGCACCATTACACTGTGGCCCTTCTGTCACCACCATATGCACTCACAGGCTTTTTAAATTTTCTGAAGTATGTGTATTACAATTCAAAAAGTTGTTCTAACAGCAGTATTAACTATAGTGGATACAAAGGCAAAAGGAATTATTTCTTCTTACATGTTAATGTTATTTATAAATTCATGGATAATATTGCCCTTTCTACCAGCCTCATTATCCAAATTGGCCAATAAACTGAAAAGAGTCTCTATAAAACACTATCATCACTAGATGTATGTTACTGGAAATGCCCAGTGTGCCAGAAGGGACTATTTGCATCAAAGTAACAGTGATACCTGTTACAGGATTGGAAACATATATGAATACTAGTACTAGATATACTTTCAAGAATTTCATTAATCAACAAGAATAACATACACTACATCTTTTATTTAAGTATAGTAAGTGAGTAAAGCATGCAAACTCTTATTAGAAGAGCAAAATATTCAAAGTCAATATGAAACATGAGCTGTTTACTTATACATACATCAAACTACTCCAAAATCACTCTGACAGTTACCAATGAGTAATATTTAAGATAGATATTGACACAAATAACCAAGGTTTTTGAAGGAATATTTCTTAATAGAAAAGAGTTTAGGAGACAAAAATACGATCACAGCAAATCGCTGAGGGAAAACCTACCAAGATGGATGGAATTTCAACGTAAAAAAAAAAAAGTAAGAAAATTCAGGCTAGGCAAAACCAACAAATACATATAACTGGACATAAAGCTCTTTATAACTTTCTGATAGGTGAACATGTACTTCATATACATAACACTAGACTATTAGGCAATTAATCTGCTTGAAAAGGTTGTCAGAAAAAAAAAATAAAGCCTAAGAACTGATTCTCTCCTGACTAAGGGTGAACAGAGTTAAATACTACGACTGACTAAGATTTCATTTTGGGGGAATATTTCCAGATGTTATCTCTGAAAGCAAGGTTTTATTTTTCACTTTTAAACCAAATTACACTTTTTGACACTCACTTTTTAATTATTATAGGTTTTAAGAACAAGCTGTTTAAATAAGGGCTGACTTTTTCAAACACCCTTGCTCAACAACAAACCTAACATGTTCATACTTTTTACTTTTTATCCTTCGTGCTATGCAACAAGATATATCTATGCACCCCATCATAGATGTCTCACTTTTGAATACTGGTAAAAGACCAGGCAAAAAGACACCTATTTTGAAAAATTAAGTTAACTTCGCTCCTATGACTATAAACTGAACTACTGCCAGATCAGACTGAAATCTCATATTTCTCTTAAATGGATCAAAGCCTTCAAGACATCTGACAAGTCTGACACCCATTTCTAAAATATGGGAAACAAAAATTTAAAAAACAGTGAGTAGCTTATACTTTCACCATTTTTTTTAATGCTTGGCTGTATCAAAAAAGTGGCCATTTTGCAAGTGCAGGCAGTGTCACTAATGCTAGAGAATTGGATGTCACTAATACTAGAGAATTGCAATGGAATTAATAACTCCTAAGATAATTTGGACATTCATTAGATTTGCACAGGTTAACAACAGTAATGCTCTTTATTACATAGTATTTTTTATGTCTTTCTAAAAGCTTTACTTCAGCAGATCCTTATCCTTACAGAAAGTGGTACACCACAACAGCATTCTTCCTTAAAATAAAGAACACGTCTTATTTGGTTCCTTCCTCAAAAACCTCAAACCAAAAAGAGCTATTTAAACCAAGGAAGGAAAAGAATAACATACATGTTACACATCACTCATCAGAAATAGCTTTTTCTATTATTAGTTTTCCATGTCTTTAATGCTGCCATAGACAACCAAAGTCTGTCTTTATTGGACTTTGATCTGATACTTACCTTGGGTGGATAAATTCTGAGCTAGAAAAACTATTAATGCTATAAGTTCTAGTTTTCCTGATTTATATAAATCTTTTAAATAATTGCACTGCAGATGAAACACTTCCATACTACTTTTTCTAAACTGAAAATGCAGTCAAAAGATTAGTAATAAACTCAGTTTTGATTTTTTTTTTAATCTGTCATTTGTATTCATGCATTTTGGCAATGTAACATCAGAATTGCAGTTGCAAGTTTATCACAATCAGTGATATCATTGCTACCAGTGCCCATAGGACAGATAACTGCTGATCCACAGAACAAAATTTTATGCAAGTGCATCAGAAATGCAGAGCCACCTACCCGAGTGACAATGGTGACTTCAATAACATTCAGAGACAACTTAGAGATCCAGATTTGCACTATCACCAGAATGTAGGAAATACTTAATTTGTTGTATTCTGAATCTCAAAAGTGATTGAAACTTTTGTTTCATTCTCACTACAGGGCCAAAATTTAGGTGAAGTTACAGAGATGCAGCGTGCTCAAACTGGGCTAGACAATACACCACAAATTTTGATATATCTACTCTGAGTACACTGCTAATAATTCCTCTATCTGTACATTCAGGATAAGTCTGGCAACTAATAAGCCTTTTTTCAAAGGACTCTGACACTGAAGAGCTCAAGCAGCTTGTAGGGCATGTTTTTTTGAGTGTGCTAATGCAACCAAGTCTGGGGAAAAGGAAAACGAGCAAAACTAATTACATAGGCGTGGTTGGGGGCATCCTGCCACAGAGCAGAAAATAGGAAGCAACTAGTCTAGACCTTTGGCAGAAAGGAAACACAGCTAACAGCTATGATTACTAACCAAGTTTTAGTTCTCTTGTACAGAAATAAATGAGATAAATTAGAGCAATAACATATTGCATATATATTTCTAAGTTTTTCTATAATTCCTTTCTATGATTTGCTGTGGGTATGCTTTCTTTCTTTTCTAATTTTCTGAATATTGTAAAAAATTAGTTTACAATCTCTGACAAGATCACAGATATTCATACAAAAAATGTCCACTTCATTTACCCCTCGTCACACTGCATTTGGCATAAAAGGCTAAGCATTGCCTGTAAAGAGTAGCAGTTCATTAGGCTGACAGACCACACCTGGTACAGAAGAACCTAAGAACTGCAACATCAGCCAGACCACAGATTCCACTACCCCAGAACCCTGCCTTCACAACGAACTGAGAGAAGGCCCAAGAAAGAATACCACAGCAAGCATAAAATGTCAATTATACCAGTACTCTCCCAACTATTTTTGGCTCAGATTTTTTGAGACAGATGTGCTTCTGTATATTTAGTACTTTCAATGGATTTTTCTTCTGTGAACTTGCCTAGCCAACCTTTCAACCTATACATATGTCCAGCTTCCATAAAGTGACTTGCCAAGAAGTTTCAACATTAGCTAAGCCTTGCATTAAAAAGGGCTGCCTTCCTTCTCCTGGTTTTGAGTCTTTCTTCTATATTTTCTGGGCAGCCTCAAGTTCTTATGGTGAAAGATGCTATGAATGATTTTTTCCCATTTATGCCCTCTGTACAATCTTGTAACTGGTTAGATCCCTGTAGAATTTTTCCAAATTTGACTTTTCCAAAAGTTGACTTCTCCAAGTAAGAGTCCTCAGCTTAGTCATTCCTTGTAAAGAAAGTCACGTATTTCTTAGTAATCCTTGCTTCTCTTCTCCAGTTCTCCTAAAACGTTTTCAGATGAGAAGGCCAGAATGATACAAAAAATTCAAGATCTAGGCATACCATGCCCAGTTTAATCAATGGCATAATAAGGTCCTTCATTCTTTTCCAAATAATCTTTAACATTTAATTTTCTGGATTAACAATGTACACTTGTAGCCCAAATCTTGTCAGAAAAATAATAGTATTATCCAATAATAGGAGTAGTGGTCATTTTTTGCTACTTCTGGTTGATATTTGTACAAAATTTCTGAGAAAAAGAAACTCTTACACATGTACTGTCACAACTACTTTTTCCTGAAAATAATGAGAACAGTCCGCCCTGTGCTTGGGCTCAATTAAAGAATCACACAGTTATATTTACACAAAGAGCTAAATTTCAGTAGCTTATTACAGTAATTAGAACCTTCTTCAGTCAATGCAATAAAGCTTATTTGCTGACTTCTTCTAAAGGTCACAAACAAAGACAATCGTTCCACACAAATGACTTTTAACCCTGACTAGAATCAGAAGAATTTTGTCTAAAAAGCAAACTAAGAGCAATATATATCTCACAAGTTTAGTGCTTTTTTTCTATAAGCATGTGTTACAGTAAGTTTCAATAAAGGATTTTTCCTCTTCAAAAAATGTCCGCAAACAATTTGATGAGATTGCCTAAAGAACAATACAAAGCCAATTGAGTGATGGACATCTGGTAGTTTTCCAGATGACATGCAAAATACAGCTAACAAAGTTTGAAGCTAACACATTTTGTGGTCTGCTTGTGAACCGAAAGGAAAAGAAATATGTAGAGCGACAGAATGAAAGGGCAGAAGAAGCTAAGACTGTTCTAACAAAGAGGATCAGTTTAAAATAAATACACAGATGAAGTTTACGAGAAGAAAAATATGTCTAGATCTTGTCTGAGTTTGTTAGAGAACATCAACCTGTCATGTTAAGATCAGAAGGAACTTAATTTGATTTTCTGTGTTTTTAAAAGGGGCTGGCAAATGAAATGCATGTACCTCACATGGGTCTTTGAAGTGTATCTGTATGAAAAGCAGAACCCATGCACACAATTCAGCATTGCATGTAAATTTTTGTTTCATCTTCTTTTCCATGTAATACAAACCAGGAAGAAATATTAGCTCTATTCAAGACAAAAAGAAATTTAGTGTAGAATCAATTATCATTTTCTGTTTAGCTTATTTTTTTCAAATCATTTTAATGACAACAGCAACTAAGTGTTGTGAATGAATGGCTGAATACCATGAGAACATTAACTAACTTTACAGCAGTGACTCCTCATAAACCACATTACTCTTGCTGTATACAAGTTGGGATTAGTCAACTGTATGTATCCAGACTGTCTGCAGGCACACATTCTTACTTCCCCTTACCTTAAAGAATGTAAGAGTGAAACTGGTGAAATTTATTTCATTACTCCTGACCAAAAAAAAAATCACAGAACTAGCTAGGAAAGAAAATGGGGTACAAGAAACCATGATGTATCTTGCAAAGGGATTCACGTGTCAGGACTCCTTTCTAAGTGTATCGATTCTCCAACCTAAGCTATTAAATCCATATTAAAACTACATTATTGTCAAAAGGAATTTCTCAGTGATTCCTTACATTTAAATGTTCCATACATTATTCAAATCTTGTAAACTAGTCTTTCAAAGTTAACCTACTTGAAGTGGGAAAATAAATTAATAAATCCCTCTTCATTATATTTATTAAGCCCACCAAGCATTTAGCCACTTCTGTCTTTCTTTAAAACGCTTACAGTTGTATTTCCAAAACTAGTTTGGTTTTCGCTACAAATGTTATGAAAGAAAAGTTCCATTATTTTCAAAAGTGACAACCTACTCTTTCACATTAAAATCGACCTGATTTTCTGTTTTATTTTTTTCCTCATACTGAAAATTACCATGAGACTATTAAAATAATTATTCCCATGAGTTTTGTAAAATTTTAAATGCTGAACAGAAATTTTGCTCTAAGGAGAACCTTTTTCCCCTTGAGGGCACTTGAGCACTAAAGTGGCTTGCCCAAACAGGTTTTGCAAGGTTTGACTGGGTAAAAACTTGTATAATCTAGTTTGATCTCATATCTTACCCTCATTAGGGGATAACATTGGACTGAAAACTTCGAGAGGTCCCTTTAGAACTGAATCCCATAGATTCTAACCAGGTGTTATCTAAAAATCATCACACCATTTAATTAATAATCATGGAAAAATAAATATTACATTCTAATACAACTCTTCAGAATATTCATTGGAAAGTAAACTACACACTCACAATGAAAGCATCATTAGAGCCATAGTTATTGTATTGTATTAAATGTTTTACATATGCAAAAAACAGGGGGAAGAGGCTCCCTCCCCATTCTATTCTGAGTTAGAACAACTCTAAATCTTCCTAACTACATATGAAACCTCTTGAACTTCATTCCCCTGTTAGCTGACTGTGACATTTTAAACACCTGATATTGTTCTGTAAAGCATGTTGTCTTCTGCAATGCCAACACAACTGCCTAAAACACTAACTGTAATAAATCCAGGAAGTTTAAGCTGAAAGAAAAATAAGTATGACTTATTTCTTTTTACCTCAGTAAATCTTAGAACCTAATGTAGTTAAATCATTATAAATAATTCCAGGTAAATACCATAAGATCTACAAAACAAGAAAAGTTAACATCCAAGAAAATAATTCTTTCAATTGTGGATTAAAAATGGGGAGAATTTCATTAAGGTCACAAAATTATTATTATTATTATTTAATTATTAGCTTGATCTGTGTAAAATTATTAAATTAAAACACTTCTCACCAAATTATACAGAAAAGAAAGCTCAATCTGGAAGTTTAATAAAGTAAGGATGCTTGAAAAGAGTTTGGATAGTATGTAGGAAATACCACTATTTTATTTTTTTTTTTAATTTATTGACTGCAATTTCTGTTTTACAAAGTACTCTGGTTCTCATTTGTTCAGTTTAAGTTACTTTAGTGTTTCTATTACTGTTTAGTATGGCTTTATTCAATAAATACAAGTCATTTACAAATGTAAATACTTTAATCAAATTCCCAGTTTTGCTTGGAAGAACCTGGAAAAAACCATATGGTGTTCCTCAGGACTGTGTTGGGGCCAGTCCTGTTTAACATCTTTATCAATTATATGGATAAACCTCTGCAAGTTCACCTATGACACCAAGCAGGGTGGGAGTGCTGATGTGCTGGAGGGCAGGAAGGCTCTGCAGAGGGATCTGGACAGGCTGGACCATGGGCTGAGGCCAAGAGTATGAGGTCAAGCAAGGCAAAATGCCAAGTTCTACTCTTGGGTCACAACAACCCCGGGCAGCTCCACAAGCGGGGAGAGAGTGGCAGAAAATCTGCCCAGGGGAAAAGGAGCTGGGGGTGCTGGTGACAGCAGCTGAACATGAGCCAGGGTGTGCCCAGGTGGCCAAGAAGGCCAATGGCATTCTGGCCTGGATCAGCAATGGTGTGGCCAGCAGGAGCAGGGCAGGGATTGTCCCCCTGTACTGGGCACTGCTGAGGCCACACCTCGAGTGCTGTGTCCAGTTCTGGGCCCCTCACTGCAAGAAAGACTTTGAGGGTCTGGAGCGAGTCCAGAGAAGGGAACGGAGCTGGGGAAGGGTCTGGAGCACAAGTGCTGTGAGGAGCAGCTGAGGGAGCTGGGGGTGTTTAGCCTGGAGAAAAGGAGGCTCAGGGGAGACCCCATCATTCTCCACAACTGCCTAAGAGGAGGCTGGAGAAAGGTGAGGGTTGGAATCTTCTTACAGGCAACAGGTGACATTATGAGAGGAAATGGCCTTAAGTTGTGCCAGGTGAGGATTTGGATTAAATATTACAAAACATTTTTTCACAGAAAGGGTTGTAAAACACTGGAACAGGTTGCTCAGGGAAGCGGTAGAGTCACCATTCCTGGAAGTGTTCAAAAAACATGTGAATATGACACTTGAGAATATGGTTTAATGGTGGTGATGTTGGGTTGACAGTTGGACTTGATGATCTTAAAGGTCTTTTCCAACCCTAATGATTCTATTATTCTATGATTCTAACTTGTAAAAGCCTAAAGCAAAAAGCCTGAATTAAAATGTTATTTTTATTAGTTAAATTTTTTTAGAAATCAAGATTCATAAATCTTTTTAAGTCCTAGAGGTACTTAAGAGAATGTGCAGAGGAAGAGTTTCCTTCCAATAACACAGAGAGAGATGGCAAATTCAACAGTGGCCAGACTGTAAAGAAAAGCCATGTGTTTCAGTGAAGTTACTACCTTTAGCACAGCACCACGCTATTTAGGATGCCATTTTTAAGAAGGGACATATATAGGAAGAGAGTTTTTTTGATGGCCAAATAATCTGTTTAATTGACTCAAGACATAATCAAAAATAGAATTGCAAAACATCACAATTCTCTCTACTAACTGCATCTCATACTATTGCTATTGTTTAATGTTTGTTTTCTTTAATTACTAAATAATTAACAATCATAGCCAAAACATGATCAAAATGGAATAACTTCAAAACCAATCTTGGTGAAAAATCCATAAACACTTCCAAGGCCTAACAAATTGCATCTCACACATATGAAAAATCCCTTGGTTTTGCTAGTATTTGAAATACAGTTTCTTGTTCTTTAGTGATTCCAAACAGACTGTTCAGAATTGCATAAAGTATTTAACTCTGCTTTGGCAGGTGGTTGAAAGAGCTCATAGGGTAGATATTTCTTCTGAAAGAATCTGGACAATGAACATTTGTCAGCATTACTTATGACCTTGCAATTTTGAAGCAGGACTAACTGTCCTAAAATAACAATATAAGCAAATACCTTTCATTACAGCTAAATTAATGTGCAAGCTAAGGAACTGCCTGTACCTCTTCCTGCCTATTTATCCAATCACTTAGCACTCCCTTTTTCAACCTGCTGAGACTAATAAATGAGAGATTTACATGGGTCTGGCTGAAGCAGTGTGAAGGCACTCCAAGTGCAACCTTAGTACTATCCAAAGAGCCATCTTAAAAGGTCTGACAAAGAATCACATACATTTGGAAGCTGAATGTTATCAGCCCCCAAAAATACAAGTTCTACAGTTTTTAGAACACAATCTGAACAAAATATTCAGAAATAACAAAAATATTAACTTTAATAATTTACACCTGATGTCCTAGCACAATATTAAAAATACCTACAGCAGTGATTTGATTCAAACAGCAGTATTGGATAGTCATGAAGTATCATTCCTTCAGCAACTCAGTACAAACCTAATTTTAAAACAAGGATTTGTAACTGGCCATATGGAAAAGAAATAATGTATTTTGGCAGTTTCTATCCTTCCTGCTCTGACATTAAAGCATCTTGTCCTTCAAGATCAAAACTGCATTAACTCTCAGCTTATTGACAATGAAACAGTCAGCTTTGTGGACTAAGATAACTTCTATAATCTTGCTGGTACTTCCTAGTAAGTTCCTTATATGTCTAACTGTTACACAGACTCTTATATTTCCCTGGCATGAATGTTACTCTATGTAGATCCAGGAATCTTCCCAGAAAAGTCATGTAGGTCAACATGTACTTAACACACCAAAATATGTAAAACTGTAAGTCATTTAGGCACGTCTCAACTTCAGAAAGAATCCAAACAAACACATTAAAAAATATTTTTGCTAAATGATCTGAATATTCTTCCTTCTCCATAAGACTAAGACCAAGATTTGACACTCCAGTTAGTCTTATACCCAATCTAAAGACATTGCTAAGAGTTCAAATGTTTTGACATTCCTGAGTGAGTAACTAGTAAGGTTACACAAATTCCAGACTAACAAAATTACATCTCACTGCTAAGAAGAAAAATGTTACTGACAATGTTTTCAACTATTTTAAACAACAACAGATCAGAAATGACCTCACACTTTTGCAAATCACTTTTTGATTTTTTTTTTTTTTAATTTTTAAAATTTTTTTGGGGGGGCGGGGGTGTTCAGAAAAAAAACAGGGAAATATTAAATAAGTATTTGACTTGAAATAATGCAATATTTAATGGGTTTTTGTTTCTAGGTATGTAAGTATTTTTAATTAAATCTGTTATTCCTAAGAACTAATAACTTGCTTTTACAAGGGAAAAACGTCTCCCCATTTATCCACAGTCTTGTTTTAGTATCTGTAATGCCAGAGCAGGTGTTTTCACAGCATCCCTCCAAAACTGATACAAGCCAAAGATCATTAATAGGTTTGTGCAGTTTGATTGCTAAAAACAAAGTCAGTCACTGTAGCAACTTTCGTAATATGGACACGTATCTTCTTTTACTTGGAGAAATACTAATTATAATAATTAACAGAGAATTGTCCTGAATGACAGCTATGTTCTGAGAGACAATAAAAAAAGCTTTCAATTCCAAATTACAAAAGTCACAATTGCTCATTAAAAAAAAGACAAGTGCACATGTGCAGAAACATCCTTTTTCTGCAGTACCCATTACACAAATATATCTTTCCAGCAAACTGCAATACCACATGGACAAAGACTCAGACTGCAGACTAACAGTAAACTGTCAAACTCTGAAAACTCATGAAGGTACTTGATCAAAATTATTGTGGACTTAAATTGTGGTGGCATATTCAGGATAATCTGTTTGCCCAAGTATGGATTGGGCAAAAAAAATGTAATTAACTATTTCAAGTCTCATGAATATTTTTTTGGCAGGGGGCAGGTGGATGGGAATCTAGAATCTAAAATCCAGAAATCTAATGAAGTCAAAAGTCTAAATCTAATCTAAAATTCTAGAGAAAGATAGGTATCTATAATCCTTTCTGGAGAAAACAAGAAGTTGTGACAGGTAGTGCATTCATTAAAGCAGGAAAGGGCACAAAACAATGATCTGCTTTCAAAGTCACCACAGAAAGAAATTTGGCTCTGGCAGAATCTACTCCTCAGTGCGTGTCACCATATAACAGATCACCAAGCCCAAGGGCAGATAAATAATGGCTTTTACTAAACCAGCCATAGGTTGCTGGTTGATAATATATCACAGGTATCAGGAAGAAAACATCACAAAACCATCAGAGGAGCATGCCTCAGCTGTAATTTCTGTTTGGGAGGATTTCTTTTTTTCATTTTACCAGATTCCAAAGAAATAGAAAGAACTCTAATTAAAAGTAAAACAAAATCCAAGAGGAACAGCAGAAGATGCGTCTTAAGCACAATTATAAGAAATAAGCATACAGCATTCTCTTCTGCATTGTGGAAGCTCTCACAGAATACTACAAAAAGCTCAAGACTGTCTTTCCTGATTTAACTGCCCTCTCAAAAAAAAAAAAACCAGAGCAAAACCAAACCAAACTAAACAAACAAAAAACTACAAACAAATGAACAAACAAACAAAAAAACCCCACAAAAAACCACAAACCAAAAAACTTTGGATGTGTCCAATAACGCTATTTCAAATCTGTGACACAAAACAGAATGAGCGGCATTCCAATATGGGCATATTTCAAAACCTGGTTCTTATTTCCATCTGTAACTTGCTAAATTCTCGTACTGTGGAAACTACAGAAAAGGTATGAAGAAGGTGTGGATATTGTTTTTCAACGACAGGGCTGCACAAAACCAGACAAAATCTAGACTACCCTAATCTGGTATATAAAGGGCTAAAAGAAAAAGCACATGATGTACCAGTCTGGGGATGGCATAAAAGTACAGTATCTCTGGTGAAAGTACTAAGAATAATGAAGAGATTGTGAAGCCCAGTTTTCCTCATTGCTGTGGATTCAGGGGGATGCAGACATCTGCGGCATGGCACGGTCAAAGGTACTAACAGTCAAAATTCTACAACTGTATCTTTACATGACCCAAACACACTGGCAGTAAAATTTCAATTTTCAAGTGAATTTTAATAACATGCATGTGAAAAGCATGTATTTAAATGCTGTGCTTTATCTTTAAAGTGGTTTACTGGTTATTTGCATTTATGCCTTTAGTGGCACCATCAGAGTTTTTGGTAGATAAAAACCCACGGTAAGAGATCCTGTTTGGATACAACGAGTGCAGAATATTAACAGAACTGAAGGTCTCAAGGTTTCACAAATTTATTGAAAGATAACTGATTGATAAGTTTTACACAGAGAATTTTCATCTTGGCACGAAAACAACTCTATCAAAGTCTCAAGACTTACTTAGGTGAGTAAAGATTTGACAATCAGGCCCTCTTAGGTATAAATTGAGGAGTGAAGGGTGGAAGACTCTATGTATGGCCGGCATATCAAGTATTTTAATACTAATACACAGAAGTTCACAGAAAAAAGGGCTATCAAGCACAAATAGCAAAGACTGACACAAGCAAGAACGTAATAGTTAAACAGAATCTTTGTCAGAATATGAAAACTGATACTCAGGTTCTAATGAGCAGGGGGAGTCAGGATCAATTCCATACTGTATGTCAAAAAAGGGAACCTTAAACAAAGATGACCTAAGCGCCTTGGTGACTCAGCAGGAAGAGTGCCATCTACTGAGTCAGTAATTTAATTATAATAAAACCAGCAAATCATATTGTTGTCATGCAGCAGAAAAGGAATTTTAAAGCAATATTTAAGAGCTTTCTATCTCCTATTGAAAATCAAAGCTTTTTATTTTGAAATATTACCACAATTTAGATGATGGTGATTCTGTGTTCCTATAGGAGTGGGTTAGTTTTTAGCTGAATTAATACTTACACTTAAAATATTTTTTACTAGCTTTTGATGCTTTTATTTCTGAATAATCTAGGGGTTTTAGTTTCCAAGTAATAGATGCCACTTTCTGAATATTCTGCCTCTTAAAACCCCTGTTTGGACATAGAAACATGAAGATGCTCAAAGACACCTGAAAAAGTAGGCTTTTATCTCTCTTTTTTTTTTTTATTGCATATAAGATTCTGATGTTGAGTATGACTACGTTGGAAGACAAAATATTAAAAAAATAAAACCACAAAGAACCAGCTACAAAGATACTCTGAATTTATTTGACATTTGGGTCAATAAACTTATTGACCTACAACATATAAAAGCATACTTTTGCAGCAAAATTAACTACTTCTAGAAATGTGCAGCAGTCAAAGAGAAGTATATAACCCCTTTGTGTGTTCTGCTTCTCACTCTTTGCCAAATATAGCAGAACATTATTTGTGCACAGATTCCAAATTCTTTAGCTTAAATTGTAGATCACAAGTGATTAGTTCTGGATGTTTGTGAACCAGTCCCTGCTGTGCTTTATATATTTCTTAAGTATACAATACACACCTGAAATCTGGTCAGTGAAAAGTACCAGAAATGGAGCACAAACTGCATTGCCATTGTCTCTTTAAAAGCCATAGGTAGATCTTAAATTCTGTTTTAAATTTATTCTCAAATATAGCATAGTAAAACAATGGCAAATTGTCTTACTGGAACCCCTGCAAAACTTAAAAGCTGCATGAAGACTATTACAATACTTGTGTAGTGTTCCATTTCAAATCTTTCACCTCCAGCATTACATTTTTCAAATAGCTCGTCTCACTTGTGTTTTACTATCTCAATGGGAAAACACATTCAAATACACACAGATGATAGTTTACTCAAGTGAAATCAACCACACCTTTATGATGGCTATTAAAAAAAAAAAAAAATTCAAAAATTTAATCTGTGGAAAGCAAAATTTCAGAAATCTGACCATGTTTCTAAAGTTTCCTTAAAATAGTTGTATTTGGAAATATGAAATAATCATGAGCTGGCAGTCTTGTATTTAACCTCACCAAATGTAACTGGAAATTACTTCGTAACTATCTGGAAAAAAATAGATGTGTGGAGTAGGAGATCATCAAGATTTTGATTTGAGAGAAACAATAAAATTATGTCTCATATAGTGTTCAGAGACTATGGTACTGAAAAACAAAAATTTCTCAAGCTTGATTTCGGCATATAAAACTGCCATAATTCCTAACAACAATATATGACGTGACATATTAACAGCAAAATGACAGTTGAAAAAGAGTAAGTTATTTTGGTGGATTACATAAATCAAGTCACTTACCAACAAATTGAGTTCTTCAAGATACTTTATCCAAATGCCCATTTTCATAAAAATACTACTACCAACATGATTACGGACTTTGTTTTTTGCCATGGTATTGAACAGACACAGTATTTTCTTTCTGCTCTGTACTGACTTGGTATGATTTTCCCCTGCTCCATACATACAAACATTTTTCCCTAATTTTCAATATTGAGGTTGTGAGGACTTAGGAAGGAGAAAGAAGGATGGGAAAACATGGTGTATCTATGTAAATTCTGAAGCACAGTAGATATCAGTGATAATTCTGCTTCCTTCTTGTAGTGCTGTCAATACACATCAACTTTGCTATAGAGACTGCAAGGTAGCACTAAGTTTCTGGAGATTGGGTCTGGGATCCAGGGCAATAGCAATTGTGTGTCTCTACTCAGAGCTGCATCCATCCCAAGCAATCACCAGGTGTTCACAGTGAATGCTTATCACTGTGTGAGAGACCATAGAGCGGTTTGGATTGGATTGGAGGGGACCTTAAAGACCATGTAGCGCCAACCCCACCACCCTCAGCAGGGACCCCTTCCACCAGACCAGGCACATAGGGTCCAAGCTGGCTTTGATCATCTCAAGGGATGGGGCATCTGATACATCTCTAGGCAATCTGCTCCCAGTGCCTCACGACATAGTAAAGAATTTCTTGCACATATCTAACCTAAATCTACTCTCTTTCCATTTAAAACTATTCCTCTTTGCCTTATCACTACATGCTCTTGTGAAAAGTCCCTCTCCAGCTCTCATGTAGTCCCCTTTCAGCTACTGGAAGGATGCAGTGAAGTCTGGCTGGGACATTGTCTTTACAGGATAAACAACCTCTCAGCCTTTCCTCATAGGAGAGGTTTTACATTCCTCTTACCATCTTCATTGTCTGTCTCTGGACTCACTCCTGCCATTCCTGTGCTGAGGACCTCAGAGCTTGATGAAATACTCCCTGTGGGATCTCAAAGAGCAGAGCAAAGCAGCAGAATCACCGCCCTCAACCTGCTGCAGCACCTTTTTGATGCAACCAACGGCACACGTGACTTTCTGGAATCCAAGTGCACATTGCTGGGTCATGTCCAGTTTTTCATCCAGCCCCAAGTCCCTCTTGGCAGGGCTGTGCTCTACCCCTTCATCCCCCCAGCCTGTGTTGATACCAGCGGTTGCCCTGACTCAGGTGCAGCACCTTGTTGCTGGCCCCGTTGGACCTTCTGATGTTCACATGGGTCTACTTCTCCAGCTTGTCCAGATCCCTGTGGATGGCATCCCATCCTTCAGGTGTGTCAACAGCACCACTCAGCTTGGGGTCATCTGCAAATTTGCTGAGGGTGCACTCAATGTCTTCACCTATGTCATTGTTGAAGACATTAAATAACAGCGGTGCCAGTATGGACCCCTGAGGGGCACCACTTGTCACTGATGTCCATCAGAACCCTGAGTAATTGACCACTCCCCTCTGGATGTGACCATCCAACCAATTCCTTATCAACTGAACAACCCATCCATCAAATCCACCTCTCTCCAATTTAGAGAAAAGGATGTCATAAGGGACCATGTCAAAGGCTTTACAGAGTCCAGATAAATGACATTTGTAGCTCTTCCCTTATCCACTCATGTAGTCACTCCCTTGTAAAAGGCTAATACATTTGTCAAGTGGGACCTTTTTCCGCTCACCAGGTACTTCACCTGACTGGCATGACTGGCTGACTCTCTCAGGACTCTGAGGTGCATCTCATCAAGTCCCATAGATTTACGTAGGTTCAGGTTCTTCAGCTGGTCACAAACTTGCATTTCACTTACAGCGGGAAGCACTTTGCTATCCCAATCCTCATTTTGCAGTCCATGCCAGGCATGGAAATATTTTTCAACAAAGCTACCACAGTATGCATGGTAGAATGAGTCCTCAAATGTAAGGCAAGGCCTTCCTCAGCAGAGCGTTATCCATTTTGTAATTTTAACTAAATAACTGTTATTCCAGATCTTTCAGCTACAAAGACAAGTAGCAGTGAAGAAGCTTTTTTTGGTTTTAGTAAGTTTAGTCATATAGAAGTGAAACCCTTCACTCCAATTATCTAAAAGACATTGCAACAAATACACAGCAGGCTAAGAGAAGGGAGGTTTGACCTTTGCTCTATTGTGTCTTTATAATCCTCTTTATTCAAAATACTACACTAAACTGCCACTTACATACATATGCATTTTTTATATTGTGTTACCAGAAAAAAAAAAAATCTTTCTTTCTTTATTATACTCTTTAGTTTTTATCC
Organism: Pardalotus punctatus; assembly: GCA_013400915.1. Lineage (NCBI taxonomy): Eukaryota > Metazoa > Chordata > Aves > Passeriformes > Pardalotidae > Pardalotus > Pardalotus punctatus. The sequence goes on along the minus strand of VZTX01017504.1, from coordinate 69,930 downwards.
AGTTTTTAATCTACCATCTTACAAAGTAGTTCAACTACAAAAACCACAGTATTTGACACAATGGGAACAGCAATTCCAGAAACAAAGTACTTTATTTTGAACTAGAAGAAACTACACACACTGAAACAGCAATGCTAAAAGATAACTTGGGGAAACAGCTCCACTCAAACTGATTATCCAAGAGTCTTGTCTCTGAAAATACACACTGATAAATTCCATCATATGCTTGCCATTTGCAAATATCAAATATATTTACCACTGTGAACAAAATCCAAAATTCATGCACTCATATGAAGGAGATTCACACAATGAGGATTGTACATTTTCTTACTAAGTATAAAAAAATTTTCCCTCTGAGCCTCTGTACAGACTTTATAGACTGCATATTTCTAACTATGCGCAATCAATGGACACCAGTATTTCCAGAGTTGAAGGCAATGATCTAGCAACAGAAAGGTTGAAATTCCTTAATGAAATACCCTATGGGAATGGAAAGAAATTTTAAATTAGAAAAATCTTTCACAGTTGAGCATGACTTCTCACTGCCAAATCTTCTACAAGACTACAGAGTAGCACAGGAACTAAACTCTTAGCCAAAGGACCTTGTTGAACCCTTCAGTTCTGTGAGTTTTTATTATGTATCTATTGTCTCTAGACCTTAAAAAAAATTTCTGAAGTACACATTTATTTTACACTGTTATGGGCCTGTATAAAATAACTGTTTAACAATAGAGCAATTCTATTTCTACAGATGAGGTGATTTTAGAGACAGGACACTAAAACACATCTGTATCACCAGTCCCACAAAACATTGCTCCAGACTACCTCACAGAAAATACATCCACACAGCTGCGCCAGACACTTGGGGAACAAGTGATTTAAGATTTGTACAGGAGAAGACTCTCTTTAACACACAACGAGGGAGCAAAGGATGCACCTGAATCTCAAGGACGGCGGAAGAGCTTATGGCATACATTATTTGCAAGATAGAAGAAGGTCAGTAACAGTGACCTCTAACAGAAGAAGGCACAGTGAAATAACATCACTGAAATTACGTAAGTAATTTTGCAGGCTTAAAGAAAATACCATTATCATTTTTATTTTCTTTCCTAGTTCTACAGAAGTCATATAACTTGAACTCAAGTCACAACTTCAGCATTGCAGGGGAAAAAAAAGCATGTGAAGTTGGGAGAAATGCTTTTTGGAAGTAACACTATAACATTGTAAAAGAAGTCCTAAGTACTACATTTTGTTTGAAAAATGACACTTTGGTGATTCAGGCTGAGGAATCTGCATGGTTTTGTTGGCTTTAAAGTGTGGAGGGAAAAAGCGGCTTTGGTGTCACTCCCCACACACACACACACACACACACACACACAAAATGTTCTTGTGTTCCTTCCCCTCCCTTCCATACACTAAATCTAGTTGTTATCACCTATAAGCAAGAAGAAAGTACTCTGCCCTCTAAATGGCCTAAATCCTTCAATATGATATATTCATGCAGAGTTAGTTTTTATATATAATGGTGCGGAGCCAAGTTAATATTTAAGGCACTTGGCGTAAATATTAGAGTTTGACTTACAGATCAAAATACAGCACTGCAGCCATAGTAAATAATCTTCCTGATAACTCACTAAACAGAACCACTTAAAGAGAAGTTAAATGCATAGAGGTCACAAAGGATGATAAAATTATATATTCTAATTATATAATTATATATTATTCTGATGGCAGAAAGGCCTTTTGGATGAGGCTTATGAAGATTAGAATCTAGTTTTACAGCCAAAGTAGCCACACTGCATCTGTGTATCTGATATCTAACAGCTAAATGTTTTAATATATTTTTGATTCTTCTAATGGTCACAAAAACTGTAATTTGTCCATTACACAAAAATAGATTTATGTAATTTATTGAAATAAAACTGCTGCATGTAATAAATAATGATTTTCCTGCAAATAGAATATAGTATATTTCACTGCACTGTGTTACCACAATGAAAATTCATACTGTGGCTAAAAGATTATTAAAAGAAATCTTAATCTTCAGGCAGGAAAATACATACTGAAAATAAATACCTCTCCTCTCCCTGAAAGAATGCAAGTTCACCACTACTGCACCCTTCCACACTATAACACTATATATTCGACACTTGCCTGAATAAGTTTCAAGTAAAAGCTTCTATAAACCACTAAGAAAAGTGTATGTCAGTCTGAAGAGACCTACAGTGATAATCTACTCCAAAACAGAGAGAAAACAGAGAAGAAATAGAGATGGTACGGAAAGACTTCTAGAGAAAATTAAAAAATACTTTCACCATGCATGGTGAAAGTAGATGAGAAGAGCAAGATGAAAAGGTGACAACAATTTCTTTGACTTTTAGCTGGTTAAGATTGCTCTTTGCAGATTACTAACTTTGTATACAAAAATAAGTACAGCATACTTGAGGAATTACTCTGAAGATACAAATCAGGTACTTAAAACCCATCCAAGATAACTTTTAATCACGGTTTTAGGCTTGCATGCACAAATAAAAGAAGAAGAGAACCAATACTCACATAAAACTAGGATGAGAAAATCACTATCACAATGTGTGCTGAAGACTTAGTTATTATTGGTTCAATTTTGCAAGTCAAATAATCAGCAACACCTTCATGGCAGTTTGAGTTGGCATCACCCAAGGGTTCCCTCTACCAGGTCTAATATTTTCTATTGTTAATTACCACATTGCTGGAATTTACCATCCTAACTATCTATGAAAATAATTGTTAAAATAAAACATGCACATCCCTACTAATTTTAGTATGTTCCACTTACATAAGACTTCAAGTTTATACTTAATACACAAAACCTAAGTATAAAAAGCTTCTTGAGCATAAAAGCACTTTTTATATAGAGCAGTGTTTTCCTATTTGTTATAGTTGAAACTGATCTTGACTAGTGTTCCAAGTCTAGTTCAACAGTATTTATAACTGAAATCCATGTCTCTCTTGATATAAAATAATTACAAAATGCGACAGAGCAAAAGCACAGGAAAAATTCAGTACAAAGCATCTACACCATTTGGTGCCAAAGCATCAGATACTAGAATTCCCATCACTATTAAGAAACTTACATTTTGACTCAAGAAACCATTCTAAATTGCTTGAATATAACTCTTGTCTATTAATGAAGTGATCAGTCATTACTCAAAGATAACTGCCCATAAATTTTTTAAAAATTAAATTCAAATTGTTGATTAAATATATTAGCTTGAGGTACCACTACCATATGTATCAATGGTGGTAAGCCTAGGCAATGCACATAAAACGACTTTGGGCTGCCTCCACATGTTCACAGAATCATAGACCTTATAGACCACCTAGTTCCAATCCCTCCACCATCTCCAGGGGCACCTTCCAATGGACCAGAAGGTCAAAGCTCCATCCAACCTGGCCTTGAACACTTTCAGGTATGAGGCATTCACAGATTTTCCGGTGCCTCACTGTCCACACAGTGAAGAATTTCTTTGTAAAAACTAATCTAAATCATAGAATCATCGAATATCCTGAGTTACATGGGACCTATAAGGATCATCACATCCAACTCCAGGCGCTGCACAGAACACTCCAATAATCACACCATGTCCCCAAGAGCACTGTCCAGATGCTTCCTGATGTTTCCTGTCAGGATTGATGCTGTGATCACTTCCCTGGAAAACCTCTTCCAGTGCCCAGCCACACTCTGAATAAAAAACTTTTTCTAACATCTGATCTAAACCTCCTCTTTAATGCCATTTCTTTAGGTCCTGTCACTGGTCATGAGAGAGAAGAGATCAGTATCTGCCCCTCTGTTTCCCACTGTGAGGAAGCTGTAGACCACGATGAGGTGTCCCCTCAGTCTCCTCTTCTCCAGACCAAGTGACCTCAGCTGCTCATCATACAGCTTTTCTCTATAGCCTTCACCATCTTTGTGGCCCTTCTTTACACTCTCTCTAATAGTTCAATGTATTTTTTATATTGTGTTGCTGAAAACTTTCCCCAGCACTCAAGGTGAGGCTGCCCCAGGTCAGAGCAGGGCAGGACAATCCCCTCCCTTGCCCGGCTGGCAATGCTGTGCCTGATGCCCCCAGGACACGCTTGGCCCTCCTGGCTGCCAGAGCAACACTGCTGGTTCCTGTAGCTACCCTCTTTCAATTCAAAGAATCATAGAACCATCAAGTCTGAAAGAGACCTTCAAGATCATCTGTTCAACCACCAACCCAGCGTGAACATTATCACCTCTAAACCATATCCCTAAGTGTCACATCCAGAATGCTTCCAGAGACAGCAACTCTACTACCTCCGTCGGCAACCTATTCTAATGCTTATTCCACACTTGCAGTGAAAAAATGTTTTCTAATATCTAACCTGAACCTCCTCTGGCACAACTTGAGACCACTTCCCTTTGTTCCCTTACTTGAGACATGGCAGAAGAGGCTGGCCCCCACCCCACTATAACCTCCTTTCATGTAGTTGTAGAGTCATGAGGTCCCCCCTGAGCCTCTTTTCCAAACTAAACAGCTCCAGCTCCCTCAGCCTAGTGGTGCTCCAGGCCTCTGACTTCCCTGGTGACCCTCCTCTGGACCTAATTCATATGGTCCACATCCTTTTTATGTTGGGGGCCTCAGAGCTGGATACACAATTACAGGTGGGGTGTCATGACAGTAGAGGGAGAATCACGTCCTTGCCCTGCTGGTCACACACCTTTGGATGCAGCTCAG
>VZTX01017504.1:31793-64874 GCA_013400915.1 Pardalotus punctatus | reverse complement strand
CAATGCACATAAAACGACTTTGGGCTGCCTCCACATGTTCACAGAATCATAGACCTTATAGACCACCTAGTTCCAATCCCTCCACCATCTCCAGGGGCACCTTCCAATGGACCAGAAGGTCAAAGCTCCATCCAACCTGGCCTTGAACACTTTCAGGTATGAGGCATTCACAGATTTTCCGGTGCCTCACTGTCCACACAGTGAAGAATTTCTTTGTAAAAACTAATCTAAATCATAGAATCATCGAATATCCTGAGTTACATGGGACCTATAAGGATCATCACATCCAACTCCAGGCGCTGCACAGAACACTCCAATAATCACACCATGTCCCCAAGAGCACTGTCCAGATGCTTCCTGATGTTTCCTGTCAGGATTGATGCTGTGATAACTTCCCTGGAAAACCTCTTCCAGTGCCCAGCCACACTCTGAATAAAAAACTTTTTCTAACATCTGATCTAAACCTCCTCTTTAATGCCATTTCTTTAGGTCCTGTCACTGGTCATGAGAGAGAAGAGATCAGTATCTGCCCCTCTGTTTCCCACTGTGAGGAAGCTGTAGACCACGATGAGGTGTCCCCTCAGTCTCCTCTTCTCCAGACCAAGTGACCTCAGCTGCTCATCATACAGCTTTTCTCTATAGCCTTCACCATCTTTGTGGCCCTTCTTTACACTCTCTCTAATAGTTCAATGTATTTTTTATATTGTGTTGCTGAAAACTTTCCCCAGCACTCAAGGTGAGGCTGCCCCAGGTCAGAGCAGGGCAGGACAATCCCCTCCCTTGCCCGGCTGGCAATGCTGTGCCTGATGCCCCCAGGACACGCTTGGCCCTCCTGGCTGCCAGAGCAACACTGCTGGTTCCTGTAGCTACCCTCTTTCAATTCAAAGAATCATAGAACCATCAAGTCTGAAAGAGACCTTCAAGATCATCTGTTCAACCACCAACCCAGCGTGAACATTATCACCTCTAAACCATATCCCTAAGTGTCACATCCAGAATGCTTCCAGAGACAGCAACTCTACTACCTCCGTCGGCAACCTATTCTAATGCTTATTCCACACTTGCAGTGAAAAAATGTTTTCTAATATCTAACCTGAACCTCCTCTGGCACAACTTGAGACCACTTCCCTTTGTTCCCTTACTTGAGACATGGCAGAAGAGGCTGGCCCCCACCCCACTATCACCTCCTTTCATGTCGTTGTAGAGTCCTGCGGTCCCCCCTGAGCCTCTTTTCCAAACTAAACAGCTCCAGCTCCCTCAGCCTAGTGGTGCTCCAGGCCTCTGACTTCCCTGGTGACCCTCCTCTGGACCTAATTCATATGGTCCACATCCTTTTTGTGTTGGGGGCCTCAGAGCTGGATACACAATTACAGGTGGGGTGTCATGACAGTAGAGGGAGAATCACGTCCTTGCCCTGCTGGTCACACACCTTTGGATGCAGCTCAGGATAAAACTGGTTTTCTGGCCCGCAAATGCACATTGACAGGTCATATCCAGTTTTTCATTCGCTGATCCCTCAAGACGCCCTCTGCAAGGCTGCTCCCAATCCATTCTCCATTTAGCCTGTATCTATGTTTGAGATGGCCCTGACTCAGGTGTAGGATCTTGCACTTTGCTTTGTTAAACTCTATAAGGTTCGCACAGGCCCACCTCTCAAGCCTGTCCAGGTCCCTCTGGATGCCATCCCTTCCCTCCAGCATATCAACTGCCCCACACAGCCTGGTGGTGTCAGTGAACTTGCTGAGACGTGCTCAATCCCGTGGTCCATGTCACCAACACGGAAGTTAAAGTGTGCCAGTCCCAATATCAACCCCTGAGGAATGTCACTCGTTACTGCTCTTCACTTGGACATGGAACTGTTGACTGCATCTTTTTGAGTGCAACCACCTGGACAATTCCTTATCCGCTGGGTAGTCCATCCCTCAAATCCATGTCTCCCCTGTTTAGAGGTGAGGATGTCATATGAGACAGTATCAAATGCTTTGCAGAAGTCCAGGTAAATGTCATCAGTCACTCTTCCCTTATACATCAAAACTATAACGCAGTCATAGAAGGCCACCAAATTGGTCTGGCACGATTTGCCCTTGGCGAAGTCATGCTGGCTGTCAACAATGACCTCCTTATTTTCCATGTGCCCCTGCAGTTTCCAGGAGCATTTGATCAATGATCTTGCCAAGCACAGAGGGGAGACTGACTAGCCTGTAGTTCTCCAGATCTTTTCTTTTTCCTTTTTTAAAAATGGGGGTTATGTTTCCCCCTTCCCAGTCACTAGGAACTTCAGTGGACTGTCACGACTTCACAAATATGACGAATAGTGGCTTAGCCACTTTCTCCATCAGCTCACTCATTGGGTACATCTCATCAGGTCCCATGGACTCGTGCACCTTCAGGTTCCTTAGGTGGTCTCAACCATGACCTTCTCCTACAGCCAGTGATTTTGCATTCTCCCTGTTCCTGTCTTTGCCTTCACAATCCAGGCAGTGTGACTGCAGGACTTGCCAGCAAAGTCTGAGGAAAAAAAGTAATTGAGTACTTTGGCCTTCTCTGTATCCCAGGTAACCAGGTCTCCTGCTTCCTTCTGGAGAGGACCCACATATTATCTAGTCTTCCTTTACCACTGACATACTGAGAGAAGTTTCTCTTGTTGCCCCTCAGCAAGTTTAATTCTATCAGAGCTTTAGCTTTCCTAGTCTGATTCCTGGATGCTCACACAGTCTCTTTGTATACCTCCCAGGTTTCTCTTCCCTGCTTCCACCTTCTGTAGGTTTAAGTTTTGTATCTGAATTTGTCCAGAAACTCTTCATTCATCCTTGAAGGCCTCCAGGCACTTCTGCCTGACTTTCTCTTTGTTGGCATGCATTGCTTCTTGACCTAGGGGAGATGACCCTTGAATATTAACCAGATTTCTTGGGCCCCTCTTCCCTGTGCAAGTCTTTACCCCACAGTATTCTGCCACTCTGTTGTCCCTTCAACAGCTGAGTGGCTGAAGTCCTCCACAAGGGCCAGTGCTTGCAAGTGTGAGGCTGCTCCTATCTGTCTATAGAGGGCTTCATCCATCTGGTCTTCCTGTTCAGACCCCCACTATAATGTCACCTGCCCTCCCTTTACTCCTGATCTGTAAGCTCGCAGTTGGCTCTACATCACTCATCAGGCAGAGCTCCATGCACTCCAGCTGGTCACTGACATAGAAGACAACACCCTCTGCCTGTCTCCTGTCCTCTCTCTTTTAAACTACTTCTATAATTTCATTCCAACACTCAGTCAGAGGAGTCATCCCACAACATCCCTGTGACACCAATAAGCCCATAGCCTTGCAGGCAGGCACAGGTTTCAAACTCCATTTATTTATTCTCCATGCTACAAGCATTAGCACAGAGGTATTTAAATGGGTCCATGATGAAGGATGAAGCCAACTTACTGGCTTGAGCGGATGGAAATCCTTTGTGCTGCTCTTCACATGCTCTCCTGCTGACCTGTGATCTCTCTCCAAGCTCTGGGCATCTCTTGCTGGCCCTGGGATCAAACTTGTAGGAGTGGAATGAATTGAAGTTTCTTTCCTCCAAACTTTCATTTAAAACCCTCTTCACCAGCTTGGAAAACCTATGACTGAAGATGCTCTACTCCCTCTCTGACAGATGGACCCCATCAGCTCACAGCAGACCAGGGGTCATGGACTGCTTCAATACAGTTTTGAAACACTAATAAATAGTGTGTATTAATAGTTTAAATTAGGAGTACCAAGAATTTTGCATAAGTACATTTTTGTATGTTTTATGAATGACTAGTGATCTAAGAAAGACATTTGATTATGCAGCAGTAGAAGAGATTTTTTTATTCACAGTGCTGATAATATTGCTATTGCTGACCTCTATTAGGCCAATGAGAAGACATACAGCTAGTAAAGACCAAAGCAGAAGTCTAAAGATTTACAAGTCTACAAATAAGTAAGAACTAAACCATAAAAAAACCCAGAAATTGTTGTATTTGCAGAGTATATTCCCATTTGGAGTACTCCCACTGCCACAATTTCACCTGCTGATAACAGGTCAATGTGGCAGCAACAAAAGAAAATAGAAAAAAATAATGATAGGAGGAACTGGAATGTAATGTATGAAAGAGCAAATACACAAGACTTGCAAGTCATTAAATGTGTTTACAATTTCATATTTAATTCTTTACAGTTTGCCAGACCACTGCTCTTTCACAGGTTGTGACAAAATAAATTGTTTGACCAGAATTTCAGTCAGTTCTCAGTGCTACCCCAGTCTTTATATTCCAGCAACCATATATGCCAGTGTTAACTTCACATAACAAAGACTGCATACCTTATGTCTTACACTTGCTTCATATAGCAATGACTGTAAAACATGCATCTTCAGAAAAGCAGAAGTGTCAGTTAAGGAAATAATTGGGAATGCAACACAGGCAGTAATTTAATTCAGAAGACACCACATAGAAACAAATGCGGTTTCTTATTTTCACCATCACATTTCTTATTCATTAAAATATTTGTATTTGAGCCAAAAACAACAGTTTGATTTTACTTGAGTTTAAAGAAAAAAAAATGATCTCTTGTTTAGCAGATCTGATTTCAAAATCAACTTCAGTAGAAATTAGCCCTGCACATGTGATTAGACCAACATCGCAATTACAAAATATTCAACTATGGAATTTTAACTACAAATTTTTACTTTACTTCCACCATGCAGTTCTGTCAGAATTTTAATAGCTGTTAAATTTACATTTCATCATATATTATGAAAGTGAAACAAACTACTATTTATTACTTTACTTGAGATGCTCTGTAACATCCTCTGCTCCTGCCTATTCACACCTGTTCTTTGGAAAATTTCCAGACACTTCCCTTCAAGTCTCACTTCTTTGCTGTAAATTCACTGAGAGCAAGCAAACAAGGGAAAAAAATCACCAAAAAAAACACTGAGAGTAGTGCTAATCACTTTGGAAAGCACACTTAACACACTGAATATGCTTCAAAATTAGTTAAGAAGTTTATAAAAGCCATGATTTAATACAGAAATGGGTAACTCTTCAGAGAAAATACCATCCCTAATTTAAAAAAAATAAAATAGGGCACTCATGCACATTACTTAATTATTCCACATTTTAAAGCTGCAATGTTTGAAGTAGCATGGAACAGAGTACTCAGTATACATTTTACTTTCACTATTTGCATAATTAAAATAAACCAGTGAACTCTAATTGAAATCTTATCCAGATCCTACTGAAATAGTGGGCATGTTGCAATTGACCTCAAAGCATAAAGAATCATGCTCTTCATTAGGAAAGATTGGTGTAAATTATCAGAAACTGGAGACTAGTGAATTCTAAAATTAAATAGATATGATGTTGCCACTAAAATAATTAATTTACTACCAGTGTCCTAATTAAAACCACATTTTTAATGCGCTCTTATATATAACCAATCTCATAAAATGTAGCTGTAAAGTTGAGCTAAATAGTCTAGACTGATATTTAAAACATGAAGAAAACATGAAAATGTAGCATATATACATTCACATGTGACAAGAGACAGAATTCATGCAACAGATCACAAACAAAATCCAAAATTGGTGAAAATCCAGGGAATAAACTGGCCTGATATGTTTTTCTGGATTGTTAAGAATGACAATCAAAATACTCACTAACAAATGTATTATTCTGCCAGTCTTTGTAGGTTATGAAAATAATAACAGCCCCAATATTGAGTAAGAGAATGGAAAAACATAGAGGAAGGTAAGGATTCTACTTAGACTACTAAGAAAACTCAAAAATGAGAGATTTTTAACAAGTGTATGTACTTTTATAAAAAAAAGAAAGAAAGCAAAATACAACATTTCAAACTGCTAGAAAGCCCTGTGTCAGATATCTGGCCAAGCAGTAACTGAGTGTTCTAGCAGATATCCCAAACTATTACCACCAAACATTTCCTGGAAAAACTATAATTTGAATAGTTTTATGACCCTTTGTGCAACTCAGAAGGTGAATGCCTGGAGAAAAAAAGGTGGGGGGGAAATAGAGCATAAAAAGGTATTTTTCACTGTTTTTCTTTCTTCTCTATTAAGTCTAGTATACAAGTGGAAAAATTTATTGTGAAACTACAGAAGACATTAACATACCATTCCTATCAAGAGCATATGTAGTTTAGCATTTTGTAAGTTTATCCTGATGCATTTCTAATTACCAAAAGTTTCATTGCCAAATTTAAATGTAGACTTTAACTGGGGCAGGTATGGGTTGCATTGCTCGTCCTGTATGCTGGTAGATAGTCTCAGGTTTTCCAATTCAGAAAATCATCAGGTGTGTAACCAGTTCCCCTCAGTGTGCATATCTTAAGATAAATTTGTGGAATTACACCCAAAATTTCTGTCTTCAGTTAAGATAGGAGAATATTATTTTTATTCAGTCTTTTTATTCAGTATCAATGATATTAATCATTGAACTAACAAAAAAATATTTAAAAGAAAAGAGCTTTCAGACTTAAGTCAGAGCATGAAAGTCTGAGCTTTACTCCATGACATTGGTCACTCTTCTGGATTTAGTATTAAATAAAGCACATTTTGAACACATTTTGTCCATCTGGAATGGATTAGGCACTCCGGGTATACCTTATACCTTTTCCATCCTTTCACCCTCACAGACTCAAATTTTATGAACTAAATCAGAATACACATCTTGTAAGTAACCAAATGTACACTAGGAGTCAACTAATGGCATCAGAAATTAAAAATAACAGCCTTTTTATTGATTAGAAAACATTCCACTCACACATTGTGCTTGTTAATTAGCTGCAAATAACCTGCTGGTTGACATTTGCCATGCAGTAAGCAGTTCTTCAGATTCACATTCTAGCTATTTTATTGTTCCACATAAGTTCCCTCAAATCCCACAGAGTCTATTTGATTCCTTTCAGCTACAAAATCCAGGAATAAATTTTAAAGATACAATTTACCCTAATCTACCCACCCCCCCCAAAAAAAAAGAAAAAAAAAAGAAAAAAAAACCCTGAACAAAAAAAACCTAACAAAAAAAATTCTCAGGCAAGAGTGGACATCTGAGCAATATCTCTAAATTTACTCTACTAACATGAGGTGGGGGAATAAAAAAACCCACCTAACAAGTTTATAACTGTCACAGAAAATGGAATTACAAAATACGCCAACAGATTTTATTAATTCTCAAATATTCCCTTTTTTCGTCTATTGCCTGTGTTATCTACTGATTTTCTAATATCATGTCACAGCCTACCTGCCTCTCACCTCACAAAAAGATGTACAGAAAATGAATAATGGAGAACTCTCCCTTGAAACCTTTGAATATGTTTTTCCCCCCACAGAATACATAGCACCTGGAACACGGTGCCAATCTTGGAAAATGGCTCTAGACCCAGATGTATCTAAAGCACATTATCTACACACAGACCATGTATTGCTATAACAGCTCACAGCTGCTATGCTGCACATCTCAGTCTCAATTTCTCTTTTGTCAATCTCAGGGACATCATTCCAAAGGATATGCCTTAGCAGAGATAGCAAAGACCCCCAACATGGTTTTGACACAGAGGTAAGAATACGAACACTATGGTAAGTGGTGCCATATCTAGCAACATGACTGATTTAAGTGGGCAATAGCAGGTCTCTAACAAGGTGTGTAAGGAATACATCCTGTATAGAAAGCCTCATATAAATATTCCTACGTGAAGCACTGTACAAACAAAATAAAATGCCTTACTTTCCTCAGTCTGCTGAGCAGGGCCCTAGTGTATTTCCATTTTGTTTTGGGGTTTTTTTCCAAGTACACATTTTGAATATGCAGATACATTTTTTTTCTCTTAGACCCCTTCAATTCCCTGAAAACAAAGATGAATGGGAATTCAGTGCTATTATTTGTAAATCTGGTTCCTTATATTTTATATATCTACAGAGACAGACATTAAGGGCAATATATGCCTCTCAGCTTTCCAAACCTCTCCCTCAGAGAAGTAATCTTATGCATGTGGTCACAAAGAAAACTAAGTCAATGGACACTGTTAAGATTTTTGCACAAAAATCAGATAAAGAAACAGTCTCCTGTCAGGGGCTTAAATTCATTTCAAGGAACTCCAGTAGAATAAGCTAAAAGGCTACACAAAAAACCAAGGGTGAAAATGGTTTAATGGACTTCATAGTCAAGTGAGAAACAAGACACAGAATTACTGCTTGAAATTGGAGCTCTTCTCACTAACAGAGGAATTAGCCACAGGATGAGGGTCGGAGACAAGGCTTCACGAGAAGAGAAATGCTTTGGATCTGCAGATTTATTGGACAAAGCTAGGAAATTGTGCTCACTGAGTAGGATGAGAGTGCCTTGTATAAAATAGGAATTTTTGCAACAAGTTAAGAAGCCCAGAAGAAAAGGGGAAAAATGCCTCAGAAAAGAAGCATAACAATCTTGGACCTGCAGGAGGAAAGGAATGTGCAGAGTCCTGGCTGGTTGGCCTCACCTCACTACCAAATGTCTTAACTAGTACAGAACCTGATAGGGGAATGTTACTTACTATTAAAGAATAAAAATATATTACTAACCTCTAGGCAACTGACATGCAAAGGGGCAACTGTTTCCACTAAACAGATTTCCTTTTAGGACTGCTATGTGGACAATGCAACTACAAAACCATCCCCGGCTGCCTAAAAACTCTTAATGTTATTTAAAAAATGAAAGGCATGATTGTGGTCAGCTCTACACAGGTATGCAAAATGAAACAAGAAACGTTTTGTTCCTGTCGAGTATCTACAGCAACGTCAGAAACATTTCTGTTCTTAGATTATGAACCACAATGACTTACAGGAGTTTAGGATTGCTACCATTTAAATATACTTTCTGTCCCTTAAGAAAAACTGATGGCACTAGCCTGCACATTGGACGCATATCTCACAGACAAATGCCCCTTACCCATAAGGGTACATGAATGACGAAAGAACAGACTGAAGCATTGTGAAATTTATCTTTTACCTATACAATACACATAGACCGGTTCTGTAAAATTCACTCCTTGAAAGACCTGAAAAATCCACCAACTGTGAAACAATGCTAATGCCTCCCACATGGGCTTCAACAGTGCTGCTAGAGAAAGGCTGCATACTAATACTGGTGTTAATGCTAATAGCAGCCATACCACACTGCTTAGCAATATACTTCCTTAAGGAGTTACAAGTACAGTGGTGCCTGGCAAAAATACAAGTGTCTATTAAGAGCGAGCTCATTCACTGTCTCACAAATTTAACATATACAAGCCCACTCAAGACCCAGACAAATAAAAAAAATATACCATCTGTGGTACTGAACATTTTCATTCTCATCAGTACAACCTGCAAATCGAGGTATATTTGGCTTAAAACATCTTAAGGCCCTCATTCTTTATTCAAGCAAATAAGGATTCTTCCAATATAGTGTATCAGTTCAGTGGGGCAGTGGAATTAATTGTTGCTAAAGTAGCAAACCACCTGCAAACTTAACTCAAGTGGATTCTAATCAAAGTAAAAAATTTTTGTATTTCAAGGTATTTTATGTCAGGAATTTCAGAAGGTGTATCTATATAAAAGCACACAGGTTTACAGTCTTAAAATTAATTCTAGCAAGTTTTTTGCAAGGACTGTTCCAATAAAGCACCCCAGTGCAAAGAGATCTTAATGCTTTTGCAAAGCATAGTGAATTTGTTTTCCTTTTAAAATGTAAAACAAACTCACAGTATGTGAACTACCAACAGTAGATGACATTTCATTGAACAATTTTTTGAGAAGTACTGTTTCCTTAAGTGAGCAAGATTTCAAATGCTTCTCTGTTTAAAACAATTCGACCTCAAAGATCAGACTCGGTCCCTTATGAGATACACACCTCAACGTCCCCCTGAAAATGTCCTTTCTATGGGCTGTCTGGTACACCTTTGATCTACTAACACACCAGGAGGCAAATTAATCTTCCATCTCAGCAGCAAAACACTCCAGTGCTGCAAAGTTTAGAGAGACAGTCACACATCCTTATAAACAACTATTTAGTACCTGGACAAATCAGACTAAGGCTCTTGATCTATACAGAAATGTAGCACTAGAGAACTCTTACAGTGTAAAAGAAAAACAAACAGCATGTTTAAAAATTTTTCACCTTCTCAATCCTTGTACAAAGTGTAACTTAGAATTCAACCCCCCGGCCCTTACCATTCTGCGCAGGTACACAGGAAAAGGAATACTTCTGTTTATAATGTATAGTTAACAAAGGCACTGCTGAGGACTTCCAGAATTCCTACTTTATGATCTTTAAGACCAAGAGGAGGTAGAAAATTATTAAAATTGAGGGGAAGCTTGGTTCAAAAACAGAAGTAAAGATAAAGTAATAGTTGTACACTGTAGCTCTTAAATTTTGTGTGTTTGTAATCTATGGAACCGTATTTCTTAAAGAGTTTCTGAAGAAACAAAAGGAGGAAGCAGCCTAACAACGAAGGTTAAAAAAACAAATCACCAAATAAGAGCTAACTTGAAAAAGGCTAATTTATACCTCTACACCAAAGTGGGATGCGCAAGACTCAAAATTTACACAGAGTTTTAAAATTAATTATCTGACATTGTGCTAAAAAGAAAGATTATCACATAATGATGCAGCAATATGGGAATAAAATGCAAGAGTTTTGTGTTTTTCACCAAAGGATCTGAGATTAGAGAACCATTCAAGTCTTTCTTCTATTTTTATTTTTTACTACAAAATACTTTTAAGTATTCACTAGGTTTATCTAAAGTCTTAATGGAAAAAGGTGACATTTTCACACCATTAATCAACCTCACAACTCAAGTCTGTCTGTTTAATATTTTATTTTCACTGGCCACCAAGAACCCAACTTGGACAATTTCAGGATAAAATATTGAAGTCTGAGACTTAAATATATTCTCTTACAGAAACAGAGTAGGTGATACACAAGATATCATCTTACTTAGACCAGTCTCTGGCTTGCGTGATTTTTAATTAGCAGATAAGTAGTTTTCTGCAATTCCCTACCCACTTAGTAAAATATGCACCTTGCAGACTGCAGGATGGCTGCAGGATCACAAGAGAAAAGCCCAGGCACACCAAACACAGGTAGGGTCTTGTCCAAAGACTGGTGGCTTAGTAGGCATGGCAACATCTCCATGGGACCTGGGAGATCAGCTTGGCATACCCTCCATCCCAGCGAGGCTACCTGGCTTTAGCATACAGCTTGTTTAGGACACAAAAGTCTGCCTGCATTGGTCAAGCAGACATCCCATGGCAGTCAGCAGCCTTAATACTGCTTTCCCAGATCAGAACATGCTATCTTTGAAAGTAACATGGAGGAATTGCTGAGAAAAGCTATAGTGTTGTCTTCCTTTCTGTGGTTGAAGAGAATGACCCATTTTCTTAAAACCTTTACCCCATATTTCAGATAAAGACTGTTGCAGTTGCAAACTTAAATACTTAGCTAGGACTAGGTAATATTTTCAAATACATCAAATTACTTACTGAAAAATCTGGTTTTAATCAGCACAAAACTATTCATAATGTTGAACTGAAACTTTCCTACTTTCCATAAAATAGAAGTACACACAATGAGCAAAAATTGATTCCAGTGTCAAATTCAATAAAAATGTAATTACACCATAAAAAGCAGAGCAGCATCAGTGGGACAGATTCAGGAAACTGCTTTCAAAATACTATTGGAGTGGCTAAAAAGTATCCTAATGTTTGGTAGTATAGGCTCAAATTCCTTTGGGTAGACGTGGTTATTAAAGACCTCTCCAGTACGTTATGAGTTTAAAGAACCATAGCTCCATCCTTCTCTTTCATATATAATGCCTTAAATCTGGTTCATCAAGTGAAAGATAGACAACAGAATGAAAACAAGTATAGCACCATTTCAGTAATTCATTTAGAATTATTAAAGTTGGCATATTTACATGTTTATATGAATATAAATTTGTCTTTACTCATTCCAACCCAAAAAATAAGTATCTTTTCTTCACATAAGCTGCTTCATTTTATTAGTAAGAGTCAGGATAGCTAGCAGTTTCAGTAAAAGCTTCATTTATCCACTCAAATTGATTAGCCCTTGTGATTACTTTGATGAATTACAATTATTACATAAATAAATGTATAGAAGCATTTTGTTGTGAAAGCATATATAACTGAACTTTATAAAGGTTGGTCTTACTAGCCTGCAGGCACAACACTGAGACACTGTTGACTTAAAATCTAGGTATATACCTAGAAACATAAACTTCTTAGAAGTAAATTAGGAAGTTATAACATTCTTACATCCCTTTAAAAAGACAGCATACACATGCTTCATACTTAGATAATTATACCCCTAATAATGGAGAATAAAAAAAAAAAAAATTAGTATTTACTGGGTTTTGATGAAAAAATTTTATTTTCAAAAGGTATTACTCATGTCTGCTCAAAACTTGCTGCTTTTACAGTTAGAGGCCTGCAAGTTAACAGTGGCTTAAGCTTTTGTCTGGAACACAGAACTGTTCAAAACTATACTGGGAACATCCTACTGGAACATCCAATCACATCAGGGAAGCCAGTACAGAATATACAGCAATAAAACATATTGAAGCACAGCAGTGAAAGAAAAGAACTGTGATTTGTAGTGCCAGAATAACACTAACAAAGCGTCAGGTTAGTCAGCCCTAGCAGTAAAAATGCAGAGCTGTCAATACCACTTATGCATATGTATATTGAGGGACTTCAACTGACACAACCATGCCACCCATGGATTACATTTTTTCACTCACCTAAATTATACCAGTAAAAGTTTCATATGTAGCACAGCTGCAAAGACATATTCAGTTTCACAAGTCCTAGTGAAGGAATTACTTGTATGCAGAAAACTGATCATAAACAAAAGCCTTTGTGAAAAATTAAGACCTTAGAATGCAACTATTTTATTTTTCATTTCCTTCAATTTATTTGTGTTAGAATTCAATCTTTTTTTTACACTTCTTGAAATCTAGAAGCTTTCTGAATCATTCCATCATTTTATCACTCTGATTTTTACTATGTAGTATTTAAGACCATATATAACAATTATAAATTACATATGAATACAAAATATATGCAAGTGATTCGCTAGCTTTTATTTTCTCTCAAAAATAAAAATATTTGTTCATTATGCAATACAAAACCAACAAAAACCACCACCTCCCTCAGGAAAAAAAATAAACTCTCACAACTTTTATGCAGAATTATAAAAAAGATGCATTATTTTAATCACTACTTCAATTTTTCTGCAGTGAATGCAATGATTCCAAAATAGGTTACATACAAAGCAGTACAGAATTTGTCCTAGAAAGCAGAAGCCTACCCCTGACTGCCAAGGGACAGATATGAATGCCTTCATCAGGATCACAAGTTTACAGTGCAGGTTTTGTTGAATTCATCAACAGTAACAGTGAAATAGAAGCAAACAAATGGGCACATATGCAGGCTTTGAAACTGCCTATTAAAATTGTCAGTTCTCATCTTAATTAAGCATAATAAATCAAACCAGCTACAAAGTAGAGTCTCACATTGCCAGAATCTGCAAGAACTTGTTTTCAGAGAAATAATATTACACTAGTTGAAGTTCTGGCTTGAAATTCTTAAAAAAACACTATATATGGTTAATAAAACATTTTCCATTCTGTTTTGTTCTCTGCAATCATATGAATTCTTTTCAATTATGAAACTATAAGATGTTCAATAGGAACCATTTTTTCGACTGCAATACTTTGCATTGGCAATTATGAAGTGAAAATAACAGCAGAAGCAAGTGATTTGAAGATCTCACTTTTCCAAATTCTTAATCTGAACTTTAATAATCTGATATATTTAAGACAAGCCTTCTATTAATTCTTCTCCTTTTAAGGTTGCCTACCAATTATATTACTTTGCAACTAGCCTCTAGACATATTTATGCTAAGAACAAGAAAGCTACAGAAATAAAATAAACACAATACTTATAAGGACCATACCTAGTAATAAGAACCGCATTATCATGGTGGGCAATCCCATTTTCTGGAATGGTGTTTCCATCACTTTGGTGGGAGAGAATGGATTTCTGCCACTTACAGAAGCTATCGAGGGACTTGTCTGCATGGTGGTTTATCTCCAAGTTTGGCTGCAATACAACATGCATACCAGAAATGTTCCAAACAAATTACTAAGGTCAGTTGTTAAGCCTTTTGAAAACTAAAATGGGACTATAATTAGAAGCAGTGGTTTCTAGGAATAAACTCTTCTTGCCAAATTTTATTTCTGTAAAATCTGACCCCAAGTTCAGCTGTGTATTACTGAACCATCATTTTTTCTGCTCCAAATTTAATAACCATTATGTCAATACAGAAAAAAAAATAATAAAAATACAGATCTAAAAATAAAACTGACACCCCCGAAGGTGTAATAATAATCACCTGAAATAAGAATAGACATCTTTGAGATGATACACGAGGAATATTCCTTTGAACTGCTTCATCTTGATTAAAGTAGTGAAAATTTACATGATAGGTTTTGTACTCAGAGGCAGCCACTTCAAGCAATAATTAAATGAACTCTATATTATATAATAATGTAATTTGTACTTCAGAGGTATAAAGCTTAGCACAACAGCTCTTACCTGATCTTCAGTGAGGACAATCAAACGTGTCACTATAATATTCACAACGTTTCCTAGACTGGAATCTCGATAAAGTTTGGCAACCTGACCTCCAGAAAATAAGAAAAGGCACAAAGTCAGACAAGAAACACTACTTGCTTCCTAAAAGGTTAAAAATTAACTCAATTTTCTCATGTAGTTCCATAATGTTAAGTATCATTGTCACCTAAATATCAGTTATTTTTTGACCAAAAAATGACCATACAGTAAAAAAAAAACCCTTGAGCCACACTTTCCAATTGAAACTGTTAATACCTTGTTTCATAATTCATCCAGCACAATGAGCACTTAGAGTGTCAATGTAAGCAGAATAGAACTGTATAATCTGAATGTAATTATTTGAATTCAAAATTAAAGACAACAATTTAAAGTGATCACTAGATACTCTTGATAGAAAAAGCACATAAAATGCTAAGATTTTACCTATTTTAACTATTCATTCCTGCAAGCTAGTACATATATTAAAGCATTATTCACGGCAATAAACAAACACTTGGCAGCTCCGTTGTCATTTCAGTACACACGTATTGATACAAACACAGAGAAGGATGAAACTTACAATATTCATTACACTCAAAATGTAGTGTTCAATGTCTTTGCGACCATGGTATCCCACCATCATTTTGTCTGCTACTACCAGCGTTTCCACAAACCGTTCAAGGCTTACAGATCTCTTCTGTCGACTGTGACTGCTTAGTGTGTCATTGACTGGAAGTGAAGCTGGAAAAGCAGATGCATCATTCATCCACCAAGGTTTGCTGCTTCTTGTGAGGTCTTCTAGGAACCAAAACAATTAAATACCTGAGAGTGGGTCACTAGTAAAACTCATTCAAATGCAGCTGCTTTATGTTGAGATTGCCGTCTTCAAGGTTCTAACAAAGAAGTATTTCTTGAAGCAAAGAAAAATTAAATTTATTAAATTTATTAAATATTTCTAAATAACTAATATAATAGGAAGCCAACTTTGTGCTGCAATAATCTGAACTCTCCCTAAACTTGAATTAGGATGATAAATCATCAATCTTCTCTTAACATATCTGATTTTACACATTTACATTAATACTAAAGATTAGCTAAAATTAACCACAAGCACACATCAGAATTTTAAGAATAAGAACAAGATAGCTATAACATTTGGGAAAAAAAATACTAGAAACCAAAACTTCAAAATTAATGTAAAAGTTATCAAAATTTACTAAGGAATTAAACACACTTAACACCAAAAAGCTTTTTCCTCCTGCAAAAGTCTGTAATTTTTAGGCAATTAGCCTTACATGCCTAAAATGAATCAATTTTGTCTTCAGAAAGCTATTAGATTTTATCTTATCTACCTTGTAAATTAACTATAACAAAGTTTTAAATTGTCTGACATGGGGTAATTGCTGTGGTTATTTTAACACTAATTTCAGTTCAAATACATTGATTCTTGTTTTTCATTCAGGTATAGAAATGTATGGAAAAAATATTCCTTTGTGTGCAAGAGATTAATTATTAAAAACCCAAAGAGCTGAAATTATCAACAAAATAAACATTACAAACAGACTTTGAATTCTAATTCCTGTTCTCAGTACAAAATTGAACCAATCCTTCCCTGACTGGCCTTTTTGGTGTGTATCGTATATCCCTTTTCCACAAGGGCCACACAGGTCTCAAGATAAAGTTTGTCAAAGTATAGTATTAGGTTGGTTTCATCTAAGTAGGATTTCAAAATACCTAAGTTATTCTTGGTATTTACAGATGAGCATAAGAACATTAACAGATACATTTATAATTGGACAGGACAGCTCAAGTGAACGCTTTGTGAGATGCATCATTACTTCTACTAAAACAGGGTCAGCTAAGGATGAGTAGAGATAGAACCACTACCTCCCATGTAAAAGCAATGCTTAATGCAAGTCAGCTAAGCACACTGATTTCAAAGATAAAAACTACACCACAAAGAATGTAAGTTCAGGTCAAAACCAGGAATACAAGGCTTCAGCATTCCCAGTGTTGCAGTGGTTCATAATTTTTGAGGCTACAGTCTTGGCTTTAAAAGGTGCATATTTTAGAAAAATTAAAAAAAAAAAAAAAAAGAAAATAAACCTGGTAGTTATAAAAACACTAGTAAAAAAATCATCCTCATTCTGCAATGGGTATAATCCATTCTAAAAAAAACCTGTACAAAATATTAAAGCCTGTTATGGATTCCATAATGACTACTAAACTTCTTCCTGTTTTTCACCTCTATTGTAGAAAATTCAAAGTTGCTTGAATTGTTCAAAGATTTTCATCTCACCTAAACAATGACTTAAGAATGTCTGGAATTTTCTCTGACAGCTACTGTACTAAAATTTTTAAAACTTCATGCTTTATCAAATAACAAATGCTGATGTTTCTGATACTCTTGGAGTTCTAGAAGTATTTTAGAAATGCAATACTGCTTCCACATAAATTCAAAATTTTCATTCAAAGATGCAAATTATTCTAAATATTTGAAAACTTCTGACTTCAAGCATAAAACTTTCATAGGAAAAAGAAAAGATTATTTTGGAATCCATTTGATACCAACTTTCAAACAAACATCTCAGAAGACTTCACAAAAACAACCATTTCTCATTTTCTTATCACACGCAAAGCTTAGGCTTCAGCTGATCTCAAAGTAATGAGCAAGCTGGAAACAATCCTTGCACTCCAGGATCTATCAATGCTTATGTTGTTTTTCTCTAAAAGATACTAAGTAATGCTGACTAAACTATTTTAAAAGCTAAAATATATCAATAAATGTCTGAAATTTATGCAACAAAAACAGTTATGTGGCAAGTTACATCATTCTTTCACTGTATTCATGGATTAAAAAGAAAAAATTAAACTTCATTAACATTGAACATAGTTATAAGGAAGTAAAAAAAAGCAAAAATAGAAAGGAAAAATAAAGCAAAACAAATCCACAGAAAAACACTACAATTAACCCCAAAATAATTATTGCAAAAGTATGAAATTAGGTTTTAAACTGCAACTGAAAAGAAATACAGACGTAGAGTTCGCAACTACAGTATGTAGGTTTTCCTAAGTCAGTCCTCTAAGATACTGGGTGGGGGTCAAGGAGGAGAGAAAGAAGCACAAACAGAAAAAGATCTCAAAATGCAATAGCAAACTTCTTATGTTAGATACAACTATGACAATATTTTGAGCAAAATATTATGCTCTTTTTCTCTAAATGTTTTAGCACCATTATTTCATGCATCTAGCAAGCTTTTATTTCATTTTAGAATATACCAACTGCAAAGTCTGACATGAGCGAAATCACTACATAAATCAGGGAACAGCAGAGCTATCTGGAAGTCATCTGCCACTCTGAAGTTTTCATATGTCAGTTTTTGTTGTTTCTCAATCTTATCCTAATACAGCATTTTGCAAGATAGTCCAGTGGTCTCAAACCCCATTGAAGCAACTGGAACTTGGCAGTGGAAAACTTCTCACCAAGGCCTTAATGATTTCAGCTGTATTTAATAAAACATAATTAATTGCTAACAATACATATGTGAAAAACAAATTCAACATTTCATTTTTTGAACATTTTTATGTTTAAATGTTGAAAACCTAATGTAGATTATAGAAAGCTATCCCACGCTCTTATCTGAATCTCCTTGCCTCTCCAATTCTCCTCTGGTATTAGCTACCATAATTCTACCATCTATTATGAAGCAGTCCATCATTTACTCATCCCAACTAGTTCTGATCATGCTTTCACCAAATTCTGTACTCCATTTTCTATTTTATTACTGCCATTTTTCTCAGAAAGATCAGAAGCAACACCCCTCTGGTCTCTATCAATACTTCAAAATCCTGAACATTTCCCTGATGGAGAAGAGGTACAAAATAAACTAGGTTACAGCAGGGGAAACATGACAAACAATGAATAGTGGCACCGTTACTCAAGCAGATTTCTCCCTGAATATAGTACTAGGAAAAGTGTTCTGAAGCTGAAGTTAAAATCAGTCTCCAGACAAAATAAATCATATACTGCCAAAAGGTAGTTACAGCTTTGTTACGACTGCATTTTGAAACACAAAATTGGACTGTTCAAAACTTCCAAAGCCAGTCAAATTCCCTACAGATCACTGAACACCTGGCTTTAATCCTTGGGTGTGAAACCTGCAAAACTGAAAATTAATATTTGACTTTACTTTTTAGCTATTATATTTTTTAGGTATTTCAGGATGCTTTGGATGCCATTTCCTTTTAAGACAAAGTTGCAACAGTGCTCAGAAAACAAGTATGAAAGGCTTTGGTACCCATGAAGGTAAAACAGAACATTATCAGGAAAAGCAAGACCTTGCAGTCTTGGCAGAGAGCAAATATTTTTAAATTTTTTCATGGAGTGGAAATAGTATACAGAACAACAGGAAAAGGAGAAACTGAGATGAATGAGCCTTACAATAACCTCAGGCTTGTAAAAAGCAGTGCTTTAATATTTCAGTAAGTAAGGACTTTGGGATATGAAAGCTCAGGGAGTGCACAGGAGCTTCCTAGAACAAAGGTATCATCAATTATCCAAAGTAATAAATGCTAAACACTACACTATGTTTTACAAAAAATGCATGCAAGATGTATAGCTCTTATCAACCTGTGATCCATGTGGCAGATACCACCAGAATAACTGAATACAACCCAACAAAACTAGCTGACTCTGCTTCGTGGCTTGGAGAAGAATGACTCCTAAGCATTACTCTAGAAGACAAGATACAGCACAGGCCAACATCCTTTCTTTTTCTAGGGATATAATAATGGTAAAAATTGCATCTTCCCGCATTTCAGACTTCTTCCACTTATTTCAAAAGCTTAAATGAGAGCCGTCCCTGAAAAATGAACAAATACTACCCTTATATGAACATATAGTACCCTTATTTTACAATCAGTTAGCAGGAGGTAACAGTTAAGAGACGTTTTTTGCAGTACTACAAGCACATATATTGAATAATGCTCTCAAACTAAAACAGAAGTTATATACATGAACTCTAACATTTCATAAACACAATTAACTGAAACACTCAAGAACAAACTGTCTCCCAAAAATGGGGGCTTGTAGAAAATCTGTACTGTAAGCTTAGACAGCTGGTGCCACTAAACGTTATAAAATCCAAATGAAGCTAAAATAAATTACATCAATGAACAGTGATATTATTTTATTTTAAGACTAGTTATTGTCAGTCTGCTCCATGCACTGAATCTCATGGAATACAATTGTCTAGGACTGAACTTTTAAGAATAAGCTATTACTGATATATAAACAATTGACAAGGTTAGAACATTTTTCTAGTATGTTAAAAAACAATTACTTCCGTGCTCTAAAAGAACTTGTCAGATTTACTCCCAGCTGCCTTCAAGAAGTTAGTTTTCAATTTAATCAAGGGTCATGTCAGAGTATCTGTAGAAGTTAAAACTACATTACAAAGAAAATATCTCTCCATCAAAACTATATAATCCTTCCCATAAGGCACATGTAAATCACATATTTAACTGTAATGGAATAATGTCAACCAACTGGACCAAAAAACAGTACCAGAACACTATAAACCTCAGTAAACAAGGAAGATGAGGGCTCAGTTCCAAATGTATTGATAATCATAATGCTGACATATTTATTGCATATCAAGTTTCTTCAAATGAGATGGAACACTTACTAAACATTGAGGAGTAATACTTAGTCACTCAATCATGCTCTCCTGTTGGGGAATGAAGTACATTTATGCACATTTTGAGGAAGCCTGTGCTCATTTCTACCACTGTACAAAACACAGGCATAAAACAAGACTTACTCCCACTGTCTTGGTTTTTGAAACATACTATATTCTCAATCTGAATCAGAAAAAAAAAACAAAACAAAACAAAACTATTTTCAACAAGACATTAAATCCCCACAGGAGGATTCTCATTGCTACATTCTCCACTGTGACCTAAATGTGAAACTAGCAAGATCTTAAAATACATCTTAAGTTATCATTTCTTAAAATGAATGACACTCATTCTCGTTTACCTGAGACTCCACAGTGACTGTGATCATAGAGATGTTGCTGGTGCATGGTAGATTTTTTGTATATAACATGAGGATGACCATTCTCATAACTATAGTTACTAGAATCTTCTGTTATATTCCTTAAAGGCTCAATAAAATATTCGTCATCTTCTGTAGCAATGACTCCATGCTTAAAGAAGCAAATAAGAAAACAAAAGCTTACAAAAGACAATATGAAGGTACTATTACAAAACTTAACTTTAAAAAACATTCTCTGTGAATAAATCCACAGCTAGAAGCCAACACATAAAACAGTGCATGAGCCAGCCCTCCTGTGCTGATTTAAGAATGAGCAGGAGTAGGTGTCTATAAACAACACAGTGAGAAAAAATAAAATTATCATTGTCCTATTTCTGGAGTACTTTCACCTTTTTTTTGTGGATGCAGTTGAAAAAACAAGATATATTCTCAGAATATTGCAAATAATCTCTTCACAGAGATGTTCCAAAATGACACTATTCATATCCATCAAAAATTACTCCAAGCCAAAAGGGCCTTGCGCTAGTGGCGAGTCCAACATCCTTCTGTGACGCCACACCACTAGATGCTTAAAGCCAAATACTTCATCAAAGACAAGCACCATGGAGAACACATTCAAAGAAAGCATTTATTATTTTACATCCAGACACAATCCCAAAACTGAGCTAGTTAATAAAAATCACATTATTTATATTAACTTAGATTACACTCTCTACAAAGCATTTATTCGGTAAAAGGTCTTGCCACAAATCTAGCAAAAAAGAGTTATTGTAGACTGTATACTAGACCTCATTCTCCATAACAAATGAACATTTTTTCCTTCATACTGCAGTGCAGAATGGTAGATATTCAGTTCTCATAACTTATAACTTTCACGTTTGTGAACTCAGTTTCTTCCAAACATGAAGTCGTTTATGGAAGAAAGAGGAGATTTCAGGCCAACTATGCAATTTCTGAATCTTCAGCAATTAAAACTGAATTTTAGCAGAAAACCCGGGTTTTGGATCCTTTCACATATAGAAATAATGGGGAATAAGCCCTCACAGATTTCTACACCCATATTTGCTAAATAAAAGATTCTGAAAATCAGAATGTATAAACATTCAACACAGGGAAAGAGCTGTTTATCAGACAGGCACCTGGGAGCAGGAATGTCTAAATTTATATCCTGACTTGGTGAATCACAAATTTCTACCACACCTTTGATCTGTAAAACAAGTACTAAGCATGAATCTTTTTTAAAGACCTCTATGATAAGACCACTTGCTCCATATCTGCTCTACATATCATAAAATTTCTTTTCAAAGATCAGAGTTTGCCTTTGTACTCTTGGTCAAAGCTCTCATCCTGCTACTGTTTTTTACATAAAATGCCCACTCTTCTTCACTTCTGAAACAAGTAACATAAAACCTACAAAATAAAAAATCCTATGTAATACATCAGTGTAATACATCAGTTTCCAAACAGAACTCTATTGTAAGTTGTGAAAATACATGTATGAACAGACTGCAACTTTCAATTACTCATTCCTTACACTGTAAATCCAACAATAAGTGTTTCTCTTCAGTGGTATTTTTCTCTACAAACTCAATTATTGACTCAGAAGGTAACATCAGGGTCTAAATTCACCTGGAAGATACCAGTATCAAATTCCTCTCACAATGTCTTCTTGTTACTTGGAGTCTAAGATTTTACTAGAAAATAAATCATTTACTGGTATACTGCTGCTTAAATTGTATTGAAAATATAAACCAAATTGTAACTGGGCTTGCCAGATGTGCAGAAAGAACCTTGACAGTCTGGACTGCATCCAGTCTGGATGTCAGACATCTGGGTTCAAGCGAATCCTGAGCCATTGTAAGCTCTGGTATTATGTTCCCACAAGAAGAGAGTCCTGCAGAGTGATTCTGGCCAACACCATCAGGCTGTCTGCCTCATGCCAAGCCTGAGGAGACAGAGGTGCCATCCAATCTGTGGCACGGTCTCTGAAACTTAAATTCCTCCAGAGCATACATCCTTCCTGTCTGTACCCAAGTCCAGCTGTGTTTACAAGTTTAAGCACGAATGAGATAATTATAACAGATACTGAAACTGATAATTATAAGTGGTGAGATTACCTCAGCGGAACTAAGTCAATTCAGATAGCATAAACACTTAATTGCAGCACTAATTCTCTATACAAATTGTATATTTGCTCCTGCAAATAACTAAAGAATGTCTGCAAACAATGGTCACAGTTCCTTCAGGTATCAGCAGTGAAAATAGGTAGGAGAGTATCATCAGTACTTTTTCCAATGCCTAGTTGGTATCTGATCTCATTTTTCCAAACATCATGGTGGTTTAAGAGATATTTTAATAACACTTAGTTAAGGAACTGCAAATAAATTTTAACATAGATCTACCAGCAGGCAGTAAAAACACATATGTGGTCAGTCGCTGCAGTTAGACAAGTGATTCAATAAGCACTGAAAACACACTGACCCTGCATACGCCCTTCCCATAAGCCTGGCATATGTATACCATTTTAAGCCTAACATTATTTTTGCTTGCAAACAAACCTGTTCTTCCAGTGCTAAATGGATGCAAGTGATCTTGTTTAATGTCAGTGATTCAGCAGTGAAATCACTGATTTTTAAGAAGCACCCTGAATTCTGCAAATAAAAAGTATATCAGTGATGGCCAGCATATACTGTGAGTTTCAAAACTTCATGTGGCTAGAGAGACTTCCATTGTTTATATATTCAGCAATGCTTGATCAATACAGTGGGAAGTATACTATTATATTCAAACCAACATTCTAAACAGCAGCTTTGATTTATAATCCAATATTTGAGGAAAATAGAACTTTGGTGGAAAAAGGAGTTTGAAATAATGCCCATTTGAAGCATTAAAATTAATTAATTTTCATTTTCTTTAGGTGTTGCTAGTGTACTTTAACAGTTCATAAATTAAGCTTCCACTCCAAAGCATCAGAAATATCATTAAGACATAAGAATGACCAGAAAAGGTTTTGACAAAGTACCATGATTATAAGGAACAAGCTGAATGCACCAAGTATGTTACTACAAGGAACATTCCCAAGATTATTATCTAAAACAGATTGTTTGAGGTACTGTGTTATCCAATCCCACTGCAGACTGCCAACTCATGCTAACATATACAAGATCTGGTTCCAGCAGTTTGACATGCTCAGACAAATCTGTGAATCCACATGGAGTTCCCCTGAATTTGTGAAAAAGAATCTTTCTGTCAGGCTGTCCAGCCAGGGCCTTAACCTCCTTCAGACGGGGGACGTCCATCAGTTGCAAAAGCAAACTGAATTATGAGGGACAAGTAAGCGCGTGCCTTTTCCACACAGTACTATTGTTTCACAATTTTTCCATGGCTTGAATCTTTTTAGACTTTACGCTTTATCCACTTTTAATATAAAGTAGTAGTAATGGAAACTTCTGAAAACGTGTCAGTGTTGTCCAGTATGTCAACAGCTGGCTACACACTGTGGTTTTATGACTGAGGAAAAAGACTGCATTAACTTATTGTGCTCTCAAAGATGAAAAAAATAGCGATCTGGCCTGAGACAGCACATCACAGAATCTAACAATATACCTTAAAACTAGGATAGGGACAGCTTGTATATAATTTTCTGAATACTAATGTTATACTGCAAAAACATATGAGTATCAAAGATAGTCCTAAAGACACTGACATAGAATTTTTTCACATCCAGTCAAAAATACCACAGTAAATGTAAATTATAATCTATAAAAGTAGATGTATTCTTTAGAGTAAAATCAGCTTTCAAATGAGCTAACTTAAGAAAAATATGAATAATTTATAAAAGTAGGTATTTAGGAATACATGAAGCAAACATGAAGACTTCCAGCAAAATAACTCCTCATTTAACAAGTAAACTCACATTCAACCTACCTGCGCTTTCTTTATAGTTTCTGTTTGGAGAGACACAACTGTGCTGTCCAGCACAAATATTATGCAATGCATGTAGTTCACATCTATGGAAATACTGCACCATTTACATCAACCATTTACTTGGGACCATAGCTGCCTCCAAATAGCTCCTACTATTGACCTATTCAGCCCAAAATTACAAAATTTGCTACTGTGCAAAACTTGTTTGAGCACTCATTTAAGAGCTTTGACACCTGACAGAGGACAAAGGTGAGTCAGAGTGCAAAAAGTTTGGGTTTTGTCTGTTTCCATTACTGAAGGCTCCAAAACTTCGTTCAGATGTGCTGCTCTCAGAGTCAGTCAAACTTCATTCCTCTGAGACGAAGCTCTTCTCTCTTCAGCCAGTCTACCACCATTTCTTTTCTTCTTTCCTTCAGTATGAAATACTCAGCTTAGGAGGTGCCTCAGTCTGTTTGCCTTGTACCCAACACCCAAAGGCCCTAAAATGCTGCTCATTGCAGGCTCCCTCACGATACAGCCAAACCTGCAATCCATCCACCAGTGTCGCATCCACTACAGTAAATACGAGTTTGGAAGCCAGCAACACAACCCCTTCAATTTCCTCACATGAATGCTCACTGGATTATAGAGCTTTCCTCACAACTTCAGACAATTTATAGCATAATCAGGGCCCAGCAGATGGAAACTGCTGGACTGAAACTTCAGTAAGTAGCAGCCTGTAATTCTAGGGCACTTGGTAATAAGAAATATAGAAGGAGAGGCTGAAACAAGAAACAATGAGAGAAAAATTAACTGACTGCTTGTCACTTTTATTATAATGAAACTGAGAGAAAGCCCTCCTTACACTTATCTCAAATATAAGTGTTCTTCAAAGTCATGCAACAGATGTTAATTAAATCATGTTCTCACATAACCACTCTAACTAAACAGAGTAATTCAAGATATTTAGTAAGGGGAAGAAATTTGACCTATTTGTCAACAGTGAAATCCAACAGGACCACTGGAGTAAATGTAATACCTACATTTTGTTGGGGATCAACATTCACTGTTAAAGATTGTTTACTACCTGCTTTAGAGTTAAACTTAACAGTGACTGGCTTTGATACAGATGTTAATCAAGGACTATTAGAATATGACTGGAAGTCACTTACAGACCAGCAATCAGACTGGAAAACATAATGAATGCCTTAAGCACGACATGTTCTGAACTATTGCTAATTCTAAAACAAGTAACGTTGTCTTCAATATTCACTGCCAATTGCTTTATTAAACATGTTCTAACCAGCAGCTGTATAACAAAACATTCATTAGTAGGAATCATAATTTAAAGATAGCTTTGTGATGGATTTATCTAAATGGAGTGGGAATTCCCATACACTGAAAGGCCCTGCCAACACTGGATGACAGGATTTTCTGTACTGAAGTGGATGATGCCCAGTCAAGACTATTGCTGCACCCTTTGCAGGATTCCTGCCTCTGAGACAGAGCTATGTGTCACCCTGCTGATGTTTCCGGAGCAAGACAGGAGCCTCACATGCTTGTGACCGAATCTTCCTAGGAGATGCAGTGGACACCTGATACTTGCAGTCCCAAGGCATGACCATGAAGAACTTGTGTGCCTAAAGACTGAATTAAGGCTGCCTTAATACCTGAAAAACACACAGAAGAACTGGCAACAACCACAGTCATTGAAGATGAAGATTTAACTGGGAAATATTCTACACAGAAGTCAACTGGGAAACACAAAGTTAACATACTGACGCTTAGAACCACAGGCAGCTTTACTCCAGCAAAATGGACAGGATGAGGGCAAAGGGAAAACATGCAGCAATGGGAATGATAAATGTCACCTCAGCGTGTTAGGCACAGAAGTGAAATAAATCTACTCTGCTTCCTCATGACATCTTCCATGCTTTTTTGAAGAAAAGTGCTATGAGGAGCAACAGATGGGCAAAGACAACAGGAAAATACAGGCTTTTTTTCTACTTCATCCCACTTTCGTCTTCCTAACATGAAAGGAAAATAAGAGTCAGCTAGGGCAAGGGCAGTAGTTCTTGGCTCACTCCCTTAGCCAAGGTCAAAGAGGAACTGAAATGGGATCACCATGGCACTTTACTGAGGCTCCAAGGGGGCCAACTAGTCTGTGCATTAATTAGCAGAAATTCTGGATATAAAGAGGCATGCAGTGCCTTTTAAAGAAATACATCCTGAAAGAAGGGACTTGGTATCCACCATATTTTTAGCTGAAAAGAACTCATAAGCAAAGATTAAGTGTATAAGCTTTAGAGATTGAATAACTGTGACCAGAAAAAACAAAAAAAAAAGCTATTACGTGGAAACTGCAATCAATGTGAAAATTGTACTAAATTCAGACCTATCTGCTATAAGTCTGCATTAACCAAACTGTGATACCACACTCAATGGAACATAATTTTAACTCCATTTCTTTGAAAGGGTTCACTTAGCACTGGAAATCCCCATTGAAGTATTTTTCCTCAGAAACGCTAAACTAGACTGTGTCAGGGATATCACAAGTAGCTGGGTGTAATGCAACCTCTCTAGGTCTGAAACAGCTGGCTTTTTCTTGAAAATAACATCCCAAGAGGCATTATTCAATAGCACTTCCAAGGATAAATAAGAATGACTAGCAAGTCTGTGTAATCTTTTTTTTCACTTAGCAATTAGTTAGATCTGCCTATTCCTAACAAGAAGACTGACCAGCATCCTACCATAATGAAAACCAGAATGAGTAACCATAATATACATGTATATTTTTACTAGAGAAAGAACCGCTTCTTAATATTTAATAGTCATACCTTTCTATTTTAGTATTTTATTACTCAATAGTCTGCTTTTTTACTTGTTTTCATTCATTTTCTAATTTCTTTTTCCTGCGCATATACTACTATCATGTGATCAAAAGATCACCAGTAAAAGAAGAGATGAGAATAAATGAAGTAAGAGCTTCCAATCCCACTTTTAAATGCAAAAGTTTACAATTTGCAAACAAAACCTTTCTGGAAAAAAAGTTAAATAATTACTTTCTGATGCTGTTACGTGTTAAAGACCTTTTTCTTCATGTTTTGAATTTCTAGCAATGATGATGTCTACACCAAACAATTCCTCTTCTTTTATTAACTCCGTTTCTAAACCCAAATACTCAAAGACAAGCAGGTGTTCAGTTCAATCAACATCTCTCTGTAGAGATTCAGCATCCTGGAGGAGCCTCTGTTTCCTCCTCCCTGCCCCTGCAGTTTGGAAGGCTCTTATAACTGTAAAGATCTCAGCACAGACCTAATCTTGCAGCCCTAGTGCAGACTCTGTAAACACTGAAGAGGTTGCCGGCTAAGACACAGAATTGAGTCTTAGTACTTGCATTAAGCTTGAAAAGCTCGCAGCTACTTTTCCTCAGGACCTAGATCATATTTTAGGAGTTTTCTGCACCTTCCTGTCTACTTGCATCCCCACAGGGACTCAAAAAACTGAAAGATCTGCCAATTAAATTCTTTTTCTGCAATTTAAAAGGGACAAGCACACTATTATACTATAACATGTAATATGGACTTACCAGACCATTGCAGTTGCTTAAGGCCACTTTAGTTGTACTGTGTTGGTCTTGCAAATATCCTGTGTAGTGACAGTGGTCTAAGAAATCATGCTTCCATTGCGGTCCATCTTTCCCCCAGTACTCTACTGTAAAATGTCTGGATACCAAATCTGTGTTGAGAGTCAGGTTTAAATGAAAGTGCTTGCCATAGGCAGAAAGTTTAAAAAATAATTTAGATGCTGCCAGTTCTTGGTCATAAGGGTCTGTGCTCCTCCTCCTTCTTGAGGGTTTAGGATTTTTCACAGTGAAGCTGAGGAAGGCTCCATTTTGATCAACCCTTATTGGGATTGTTAGTTGGTAGTGTTCAAGGTAAGACAGGAATTCCTCTTTGTAATCAATCACAAGGTAAGACATTCCAGGGAGTGGGCATAGAAGAGAAGAAAATATAACAGGAAACAACAAGTAGTAGCATAAACATAGACCATTTTTGGGTAAATTTCATCACTCTCATGAGTAAAAGTAATTTTCAGGTATACAAACGATGCAGCATTTTACTAAAAAAATAAAATATTATTTTCATTCTTGGTAAGTCAAGAAAATGTGTTTGGTTTCCTATTAATTTGATTATCACTGGAAATACAAAAGTTTTTTAATACATATATTTTCCTATTTACCAAAAATATGTAAACATTTGGACCTAACTTAAGAAGGGCACATTTTTCCCAGCAATACCATTCAAAGACAAAAGCTATAAAATCTACTTGCAAGAATACAAACGGTAGTAATGAAAAGGATTATACTATAAAAACAAGATTAGATTCTTACTTCCTAGCCTAAAAGCATGTTAATTTTATCATGGCAAGTCTCTCAAACATTATCAAGTACATTTTACAAGATTTAATTTGCAAGGCTTTCCTACAGTTAAAAGTAGACAGAAAGAAACTAGAACAAGGAAATTTAATCTGCATGACAATTAATTGTGATAAAACTAAGAGCAGAGCCCATATGAGCTCATGAATTATATAAACATGGTTTAGAAAATATTACACAAATACAATGCAAAAACACATGTTTCTTGCCAGCTACAGAGATCAAGACCCCTACCTTGAGAACTGTATGAAAGCCTGTTGTTACTGTGAAATTCCGATGAAACCATGACTAGGCTCAAAATCCATGTCCACGTCTTCCAAAAAATTTCCATAATTTAGAAAAAACAGAAAGTTCCTTTTTCTTTCTCCTTGGAGAACTACCTGTGTGCTATAGAGTTAACTTCACTCCAGAACCGCACCATAACAAGTATATTTATTTTATACTACTTCCAAATTAACTATAGAATGTTCCACTTTTTGGACAGGTACTTTCTTCTATAGCTGCAGTCATTTTCTCAATTCATAACAGGTATTTGTAAGATTCCTTAAGATATGAGACAGATGTTAGATTGGATAGTTACTGAACTTGCTCCATTTCTTTTCCTGAAAAACAGAAGAATATGAATCAAGGCTAATTCTTGCTATAAAAACAGATCTATGCTGCAAAACACTAAGGCATGATAGCGAAATACACAGGGCAGCATTTTGAAATAATATTCACCCAGTATCAATTTTATAGTCATATCCAAGGTCACAATCTTACAAAAAGAAAAAACAAAAGAAGAGTTACCATTAACTTTGAAAAGCAGATCCATACAGTTTATGATGCACTTATCAACTTCATGTTATTTTTATGAATTCTTACACCTATTTAGTGTTTCTTGTAGCTCAAATACTGTGTTCAGACTTGTTCCATCTATAATCAATGCTATGCACTCATTGATTTCAACTGTTAATAACAGGTCCCAATATACTGGTAGATAAAGGAAGATCCTGGGAAAGAATCCAAAGTAGAGTTATCTGATCTTTCTGAAGCATGTATTTTGTTATTACTTGGGCCAGGGTTCTGCTTACATGGGCAGAATTCCCATTCACTTAAATGGGAATGCTGCATGTTAGAATACTAAAGAACAAATTTCAGTATCTGAAGCTATTCATCACACACAAACTAATATTTCAAATATTTGTTGTTAGGATTTTTTTTTCCATTTAAAACACCATTGCAACAATAGTTAAAAGCAGCTCTAGCTGCAGCCAGGGATCAAATGAAGATCCATGCAGTCAACTAACAGTCCAGTATCATGGGATACCAAACTATGTGTTGTGTCAGCTGGTACTCATCAGTCCACTTAAGCACTCACAGCACACCTGTGCACAAACTCTGCTGAAGCAGACAATGGAGAGACAGAACACTTAAGAGGGGGAGTTTGTTTAAAAATCAATTTCCAAAAGCATACAGAGTCACTTATACATGCACCAGATAAATTTGTCTTTCTAAAATTCTGGGAATTATTTACAACATTCACTCAGACAGGTAATACAGCTGCAGCTAGTGGAGGTTTTATAAAGAGCTATAGCATAAAATCTCAAGAAAAAAAAAAATCAACATCACCCAAATCCTATTTACCAACATTACAATGAATATTTAGGTAACATCTTAGCCAGTTTGAAACCCATCTAATTACTAATGTGCAAATGAGGTTATTCTGGCCAATACCTTCTACTTTTTAAATACCTTTCAAGGCAACACCTAGGATTTAACCAATTTTGTAAAGAAGGTGAAACATACTTTGCAAACATGCTATGTGCTTAGTAGTATTTTTTCCCTGGGGAAGCATAAAGACTTAGTGATGCCATTCACATGTGGCAAGGCCTCAAAGGACATTAATGAAAAAGCTCTGTTTGCATTGCTATGTAGAACCTTTATTTCCAAGCTAATATTTAGTTACAGTTTTTACACTTTTTCAAGTATTGAAGATACATAATTAACCCCACACTCTTTCTGCTACATTAGTACAATAAGCAATGTGTCTTTATTCTAATCTGAGAATTTATAGTTTCAAATTACCATCACTGAATCTTGCTTTATCCCTGTCTGCTAATAAGCTGCTTTCTTTTCCTTGTATGCATAGTTATAATCTGATACAAGCACCTCTGGACACCTCCCGATAAGCAGCTCAACCTATTTGGTTTATCTCAGTCTGTATAATCCAGTTTTCAGAATGGCTGAATATTTCTGCAATTTTTCTCTGAACCGTTTCCAACTCATCAACATCCTTTTTCATCTGCAGACACCAGAACTGGACACTGTAGTCCAGTAGTGGTTCATTACTGCCATATATAGAGGTAACACTGCCTTACAGACGTCACCTAGCCAAAATACCCCAACAGGGTGCTCATGTTCAGCCTGTTAGGCTGATAGTAAGGTATCCTAACATTAAGATCTCCTGAAAATGCAGTACCTAAGGATCTAGACACCCCAGAACACTGGACATAAGTTAAGAGTACCCATTATTTAGACACCAATGGCCCACATGATAGACCATAACCACGTGTTCGTCAACAGTGTCCAACGGTCAACTCATGTCACTTGTGTCCTTGCAGGGGTCTCTGAACTGGTCTCCCTCATTTCAAGGTTCACACAAGGCCAATCTTCTTTCATATTAAGCTTTCTGGAAGTTCCAGCAGAATTTTTTACCTCTTCTTCAAAAGTATTTGTTGCCAACTTGACCATTGATACAAGCTGACCATATGAAGCCACATTAAGGCTGCCAATTAAAGAGTAGTAATGGATGTGAAAGACAAAGCACTCAGGTAACTCCAAGATAAAGTACTTTAGTATGACATTTGGTAGGAACCTCAAAGTCTGCACTCTCTATACCTTTTTTTTCCCACCTTCCTTGACAACCTATATTCAGCATTTCACTGTAGATTGCTGTCAAGATGCAAAATTTGGTCAACGCTAAGCTTACAATAAGAAACTTCTAGTGAGCCATGGGGAAACTACACCTTCACCCAACTGGTAAATGTAGGAGTGGCTCCATGTCCTGAACCACCACCTAAAAACACAGATCCTGTCTAACTGTAAGAGCTCTGCCAAACAGGAAAGGAAAAGTAAAAGGTGTTTTCTGACAAATACCAATGACAAAGCACCTGCCTAGCACTGGCATTTCTGTGGAGGTATTGATGATAACTGTGGCAGTCCTGTCACTGGTGTCATGAGGTTGCTACCCAGTGACAGTCAGCGAGGAGAAAAAAGGCCATAGTTTTCAGAGCACAAGTCTTACAAAAGACGGCTGAAGGAGCTGGGGGTCTTTAACTTGAAAAGAAGGTTCAGGGATGACCTTATCACTCTCTACAACTGCCTGAAACGAGAGAGCAGCCAGGTGGGGGTCGGTTTCTTCTCCCAGGCAACAGGTGACAGGAGACAACATAGCCTCAAGCTGCAGCAGGGATCATTTATGTTGGACATTGGGAAGAATTTTCGTCACAGAAAGGGTGATTAGACACTGGAATGGGCTGCTAAGGGAGGTGGTAGAGTCACCATCCCTGGATGTGTTTAAGGAAAGACTGGACGTTGTACTTGGTGCCATGGTCTTGTTGATAGGATAGTGTCCGGTCACAGGACTCGATGACCTCAGACGTCCTTTCCAACCTAAATGATTTCAAGATAAAGTGGACTACGAGGAGAGGACTAGCCAAACTGCTCAGAGCAGTCACCATGGGAGCTTCCATCTAACCAAAGGTGCCTTAGGCTACTAAGGCATCACTTAACCTGAAGGTAACTCAAGTTTTAGGGCAGGGAAGCATCCGGTACCGATGTCCCAAGACCGCCGCCACACCAGCGGCGTCCACCGCAGAACCAACAGATTCCGGCTCGCTTCGGCGGCAGCAGCGCCGAGGTCTCTCGTAAGCGCCGAAATGCCAGAAAAGACACGGCACCGCACGACCGGATCACAGCGCCCAGACCGCTCGCTACGCCTCGGGGCGGGGTCGAGGAGAG